>CAUYQS010091287.1:0-14745 GCA_963574585.1 Otolemur crassicaudatus
AGCAACCTCCAACTCCTGGGCTCAAGCGAGTCTCCTGCCTCAGCCTCCCAAGTAGCTGGGACTACAGGCGCCCACCACAACGCCCGGCCATTTTTTTGGTTGCAGCCATCATTGTTGTTTGGCAGGCCCGGGCTGGGGATTCGAACCCGCCACCTTAGGTGTATATGGCTGGCGCCTTAGCTGCTTGAGCCACAGGTGCCAAGCCTAAAGTCTTTTTCTTTATGAATTTTGGATTTCCTATTAGACTTGCATCTAGATGCTGAATATGAACCCCAAATTTCATATTTATAGATAATAAACATTATTTATAATTAAACATTGTATATCTTTTTCTCAAATAAGTCATCCTAGTTCAGTATCATTTAATAAATCTCACTATAGTATCTAGTTTGACAAAGGTTGGCTGCTTTCATCATAGCATTGCTTAGTTGTGGGCAAAAAAGCCAAGCAAGAAATCCACTGTAACATATGAATTAAACGACTTTTCTCCAGTCAACCACCAACTAATAAAGTTATAGGGGGGGGTATGCAGTATACTGTTTACATACAGTAACTATACTGAATACACGTTACATTAAGTATGACACCAAACAAACTTATTTTTCAAAATTACAAGCCTATGATTTGAGGATATTTTAAAAATTTAATTTAGATATAACTTTTAAAAGTAGATTCCAATGAACAATATGACAAAACTCCCGGTCCTAGACCTTATCTCAGCCTAAGCCAACCCAGGGGCAAATACTAGATAGAAGTAAGTTGACAAAATATACCATCAAACGGGAGTAGCCATTTCAGTGGGAATATTTTAAGGTATAGAGAATAAATATCTTAAGCATGGAGGCATCCAGGATTGGAGTAAACAAAGTGAAAGATGTCATAAAGAAAGCTCAGCATTTTGAAAAGATTAATCAGACACATTAACATATAAATTACCATCTCCACACTAGCTTATCAGCTGTCTGAGACCAAGAATCATATATCCACATTTGATCTGCACTACGATTAGCAAAGCCAGCAACCAAACTCTATAAAATTTATCAAGCTGTGGTTTTGTTACAGATGAAGATGAACCATTCTAGTTTTGTCACTGTTCCTAAGTGTTAAACCTAGATTCCATACTCTATTAAGTGATCTGACCAGCTAAAACTACCTATTTAATTAATTTCATATATTTCATAAATTAAAGTCTTAAATTCCATTAATAGTTTCCATAATCACACTACATGGCTAAGAAGCTTTCTACGGAGCAATTTAATCGACCCAAGTCAATTGTTCTGTAACAAGCCACATTTTCACTCATTTACTACTACATTCAGGAATGTAGGACTGAACAATTACTTCTATTACAATCCTTTTGATTTAGACTCAGTATACGGTATGACATTTAAAATTTTTTCTTGGATCTTGACTGTTATCCAGTGTATTTATTATTAGCTTCCCCTACCAGACTCCTGTCAACCATAAATGTGATCAGCAAGTCACACAGGCTTTCCTTATTCCCTGCTAAAAGTACAAACAGGTCATGGAGGACACAGTACCAGAGCTTTCCAAGAAAGCCTGTCTGTCATCAATCTGTTATTAAAGAAATACAAGGCCACCTAACTGCATTACACTACTACTGGTGGCTTATAGGTTTCTTGACCTCATGACACATACATTCATATTTATAAAACAAGTATTACCAAACAGCACTGATTCTTACAATGTAAAATTATACTGCCACTCCCTATTATACTTTGCTCTATTCAATCCCCTACTTCCTGTCCTCCTTTTAAATGGTAGTCAAAACTCCTTCAGTTGACTTAAAAACCCACTGATAGGAGGGAACTTCTAGTTAGTAAAACAAAGATTTAAAACCTATTTGCGTAATTCTTTTAATAATGATGTCAAACTTATTCACAATGCTAAACTTCTCAAATTATCACAAAACACAAAGATTTTATGACATAATTTATGACCTGAAATTATAGCTACATACTACAAAGCATTATTTAGAAATACCTGTAATATGGGCGCAGTGGCTCATGCCTATAATCCTAGCACTCTGGAAGGCTGAGCCAGGTGGATTGTTTGAGCTCATGAGTTCCAGACTAGCCTGGGCAAAAGCAAAACCCCATCTCTACTAAAAATAGAAAAACTGAAGCAAGAGGATTGCTTCAGCTCAAGAGTTGGAGCTCATTATGTTAAAGGTCTTTTATCAACATGGATTTCCCATCTTTAGTTTTATCTATAATGATTCATTCACAGATATCCTAAGGAATTAAGAGTTACCTCATCTTGTTTTTAGAATGAGTTGTAGAAAATGTGAACTTCAATTAGCACTGTATTGGAACATAAAAGGTTAATCCATGTCTACATTTTACAAAGTGAAACTGTCAATCTTGAAGGATGAAATTATGAATCTATTTTCCTTCTGGCTAAAGTGAATACTCACTTTGTCACAGGGTTGTGTAAACATACCATATGATCATGGGCAAACATCACACAGCCTTACCCACATTTTGGTAAATAAGAAAAGCAAATAGCTAGGCAAACTCTTTTAAAATGGTAATTGAATGCCTTAAAAGAAAAAAGCTTGAATTGTAAACAAATGAGAAAATCTGACAGAAAGTTCAAATATGGAGGAAAAGGGGGGGGGGGCTTCCAGAAAATTATTTTTGTGTTAATGATTGAGGAAGATCAAAAATGCTGTGGTTCTGAAAAGTTATACCTGAGAGTGAAAAAATGAGTGCTATTTTTTCCTTTATTCTTACAAAGAACTGTAATTAGAAAAAAAGTCTTCTTTTTAAAATTTACAGGCTTAAATTTATTTCTACAGGATCAGGTTGTAAACCTGGAAAATCACTCTCCTTCAAGGTCTAAGCATTGCTATTTCTGTTCTGGACAAATGCCCACAAAAGCACATAAGCATGCCACTAAACCAGCCTGAGCTGAACCACCATAGTTGGAGATTTGAAGGTTTGTTTTCTTTTTAAACTGCTCAAAGGCTGCTGTACAGTGGTATTTTGTGCAAGTAGATTTTTTCCAGCAGAAGTACTCAGAGTCACAGAATGCACAATTACCAGGCCCTATAGATGATCATGCAGATCATTCTACACAAGGAAGATTTCTCTGAAAACTCTCCTAACCAGTCAACATATCCTTACTAGCAAATGAAGGCTTCATCCTGAGGTGAGAGAAAAAGTCTAGATGAAATAATAAGGCAAAATAAATTTAATTCCAGACAAAGTAAAACTTCATTTGTCAACTAATTGGCATGATTATATAGAAAAGCTCTTGTTTGTGCTTTTGGAGGAAAAACATTCCCCATCATACAGCCAAACTCGGCTTATGAACCAAAAGACGGGAACTTAATGACATACAGGTATAACAGTGGCATAGGACTTAGAATATAATTGGGGAAACAGGCACAAATATTGGAAATTCAAATGTACAGGAGACTACACATGCCATATTACCAGATGCTGTATTAAAAAACCCAAATAAATGATATGGGTAATAAGTTCAGAGCATAGGGCATCATGTGGTAAAAGGTCTCAAACTTCAACAGAGGAGATGTTTCTTGAACTGCATCTTACAGAATGAAAAATTTGGATAGGCCAGGTGCAGTGGCTCATGGCTGAAATCCTAGCACTCTCTGGGAGGCCAAGGCAGGTGGACTGCTTGAGCTCAGGAGTTTGAGACTAGCTTGAGACCAGCCTGAGCCAAAGCAAGACCTTGTCTCTAAAAGTAGCATTATGGTGGGCACCTGTCGTCCCAGCTACTCCAGAGGCTAAGGCAAGAGAATCACTTGAGTCCAGGAGTTTGAGGTTGCTGTAAGCTATGATGCCATGACACTCTACTCAGGGTGACAAAGTAAGACTCTGTCTCCAAAAAAAAAAAAAGAAGAAAGAAAGAAAAGAAAAGAAAAAACAAAGAAAGAAAAATTTGGGTAAAAGTCAGAAAATGTATTACAACTGACTGGAGAGCTTTACGCAACAGTCTCAACTATAAGGAAATAAAGATTATTTTGTAATTTCTTCAAGTTGTGGTGGGTAACAAGGTATCAACTGAAAAGGGAGGCAGAAGGTGAAGGGAAGCAGAAGGTGAAAAACTGGCTGTAAACCCAAGTGCTGTTTACAGAATAACCACATGCCTTCTTTTATTGCCCAAAGAACATTCCACACTTTATGGAGTGGTGCTTTCCAGGTAAGTGTTGACATCACAATATAGCCAAACTGGAAAGCTTGCTTTTTAAGTCTGAAGGCTGTATCTAAAATGCACCCAAAAAGCATCTTAGAATCAACAGAATGTAAAAACTTAAGAGGCTTTGAAATAGCTACAATGGATACATTTACTTAGACTAAAAACTTATTTTCCTCTAAAATTCTGAACATGGGATTTCATTTTTATTTCAGCAGAATGCTACTAACTCAAATGACTGTAATGACTAAATGTTTGTGAAAACGCTCTGCAATCTCAAAAAAAAAAAAAAAAACCATACAAATAGACATATTCGTTTCTGTGCAGACTTCGAGACATCTATCTTCCTGATGTTTAACTGTACCTCCCAAATGTTGATGTTATTGTTAAACATGCTGCCATCCTCAGAATCACAATGGTTTCAAACAGGAAGTTTTATTGATTAAATTTGTTTTTTTTTTTACAGGTTTGGGGAGGGAAGATAGGGTGAATTTCTTCCTTTACAGTGGGGTTTGGTGGCCAGGCAATCGTAGTATTCCGACAGGCTGAGGCAGGTGGATTGCTTGAGCTCATAAGTTTGAGACTAGTCTGAGCAAGAGCAAGACCCCGTCTCTAAAAGTAGCTGGGCATTGTGGTGGGCACCTGTAATCCCATCTACTTGGGAGTCTGAGGCAATAGATCACTTAAGCCAGGTGTCCTCAAACTGCAGCCCGCCTAGGACATTTTCCAGCCCACAGGGTGTTTTTGCCACCCCTGCCTGTCCTGCTTAGCAGCTGACTCATCCTGGGGCCCACAGTCCGGCTCTCCAATGGTCTGAGGAACAGTGAACTGGTCCTGTTTTAAAAGTTTGAGGATCCCTGACTTAAGCCCAAGAGTTTTAGGTTGCTGTGAGCTATGATGCCATAGAACTCTACTGAGGGTAACAAAGTGAGAGTCTATCTCAAAAACAAACAAACAAAACAAAACAACAGTGGGGTTTGGTGATCTAGATTTTGAAACTTCTCCAGACTAAAATGACATTAGCCATGATTCTGGCAGTAGCTTTAAGCTTGTTCTAAGATCTGGAGTAGATAAGGGTTCACCTCTTCTCCAGCCCTAAACAGCTCACTCCTATCAGTTTTATATATGGGGCTTCTGTGTCATAAATTTAACAATTTTTAAAAAAATTCTACTTTATGACATAAAACATAGTCTATTAAATATGTCTGCATATTGGGACTAGAACGATCCTCTGAGGAAAACACTGACCTGGCACAATTTATATAACTAGATTTGAAATCAAGTCCTGGTGAAGTTTTCAAAGGCAGACGTTAGTGCTGCCCACTAGCTCAGCCAACAGCAATAAACAGACACCAAAACTGTGGACCTCTCTGATACCCGATTTTAATAAAAAGTTCTATGTTATAATTACAGAGGGCTGCTTCCATAGCTTGAGAGCATCAGAAATCTGACGATTTAATTAAACTGCACTCCAGTCTTAGTATTATAAATGTCTAGTACTAAGATACTTGAACTGGAACTAAGAAACTTGAATCCAGGTACTTCACTTTTATGGACACTGTAGAGATTTGAGATTATACTAAGAAACCAGAATCTGCATTAACAGATTCACAGGGTCTCAATTGTGATAAAGTTATACATCTCCTAAGTGGGTGGTTTGCTTTTTATCTCACGAACAGTCTTAGAACTGATCTTGTTTCCTTCTTTGTTCTGGTTACTCAAACTTGAAGGCAAATGTGTGGGCTCCACCCAGCTAGGATAAATGACATGTGTTTGTGCTTGCCCCAAGAATAATTTTATATGTTTTTCCTTGTCTTTCTATTGCTCCTTATCTTGAGTTCTTTGGAGTAAGACAGAGAATGGGACTGAGTGGAGGGAAGAGAGAAGGAAATACACACCTAATTTTCTCCATTTCCCTAAAATGACAGGAAAAGAACATGAGAAAAATCTAAATTTAGCATGAGGGTATAGTTTTTAACCTTACCAGCATGATAAATGTGTTAAATACTGCAAAACCTAGTGTGTCAATTTTCCTGCTGAAATAGGTAACAATGCCAACATGACACCTTGTCTGTGGAAAGATTACTAAATGAAGCCAAACAGAGAAAGCACATCAGGGCAACTGACATGTATGGTGTACAGCAAAAGAAGGGCTTTCCATCATTTTTCTTCAAATAGAATAGAACTTCCGTAACTGACCACCTCCCTACATTGACCACCTCCTAAAATTGCCCTAATTTCCACAGAGAGGACATGTACCACATGTACATTATCAGTACAACAGGACCAGTTCCTTTTGCTGACTACCTCTATATAATAACCAATTTGTTACAGTCCCTTAGGGTGGTCAACTTACCGAGGTTCTACTGTAATTTCCATCTGTGAGTAACAGCGTCCCAGCCCTCCTTTACAGGATGAGAGAGAGTCACCACAACGCCCCCATCTCTCAGAGAGCCCCTGTACCAACGCGCAATGCCTCTTTAGTTTCTATCATTCTCCTTTCTGGGAAGAAAGGAGAAATGAAAATATTTCCAAGTTTACTTAACATATTTTTCAAGCCCCTTTTCATATATGAGGCATTACAGACATTAAAGTCTAAATGGCTGCCTTTGTAGAAAATTATTTTTTAGCCAGGTATACACAGTATATTCAACTAGTGTAAAAACATACCATAATAGCTGAGCTGTACATGTAAACTATTACTCTATATTCTGCTCAAATCTCTCCAAGGGAATTAAGGAAAGCAACCAAGACGCTGGGTAGGGGGAAGTGAGGGTTGGGGAACTGGCAAAGAACATAATGTAAACGGAAAACTGGCTGAGAACGGTGAGATAGATCAAATGCTACCAAGTCAAGAAATGTTGGTAAGCCGATGCTCTCCTCTAATTCAAACAAACAAACAAACAGATAACCTAAAAACAAATACTGGTGGTTCAGACTGGAAAATTAAGAATGTAGAACATCCCACCCTGAGGTGATAAATAGCAAGTAAAGTTAAGAGTAGTGGCATTTTAGTCAGGGGTGAAGTGCTATAACATCATAGTTCTCATTCAAAGGGAAGTCAAGTCAAGGCAATCTACCGAAAACCCTTCTGGTTCCAAAGAAGGACAAGTAAGCTCCTATGGCTCCAGAATTAGTGCCTTAGAATCAAACTACCTGGGAGCTGGGGCCTGGGGTGGGATCCTGAGGACCTGAAAGCAGCCTCATACCCTCAGCCCCACGAAAATGAGGAAGGGGTTAAAAATCAGCTGGTGTTGTAATTACTAAATGGAGATGACAACTTACCTAAACCAGGGCAACCTGGGGAGTGATGGGGGCGCAATGAATAATTATGCCAGGACCATGGACATTAATGTGTACTTTCCCTGGCAAATGAGGACATTTGGCCACCCATACTAAACTGTGACTATCTTGATTCGCCTATGACTAGCCAATTTTTCTATGCGTGTCCATTTCTCCATCTAGCAAGGGCAAAGCACCTTCCACTTAAAGGGCCCAGGAGGGTCATTTGCATATAACTATTTGTTAGGGATGATGAAAAGACATCTCTCTTGGCAGTATTTGACATTTCACATCAGTAAACATCTACAATCCACTAGGATTATTGAGGAATATGCCCAAGTCATGGAATGACTAACTCTTCAACCTCCCACTAACCATGCTGATCCTAGGGTTAAGAGCATAATCTCGGCTCAGCGCCTGTGGTTCAATCGGCTAAGGCGCCAGCCACATACACCTAAGGTGGCGGGTTCGAATCCCCAGCCCGGACCCGCCAAACAACAATGATGGCTGCAACCAAAAAATGGTCGGGTGCTGCGGCGGGCGCCTGTGGTCCCAGCTACTTGGGAGGCTGAGGCAGGAGACTCGCTTGAGCCCAGGAGTTGGAGGTTGCTGTGAGCAGTGAGGCCACGGCACTCTACCCAGGGCGACAGCTTGAGGCTCTGTCTCAAAAAAAAAAAATAAAATAAATAAAAAGAGCATAATCTCATATCAGACTCGTTTCAATCGCACCTCTGCTATTTAGTATAGATGTGATGCTGCTCATGTAGTAGGTTCATATATACCTTTTACTGAGTTTTATAAGTTGACTTTTAAAAAAATTTGACCGTATTCACTGGCCAATACCATAATGATTTAACTTGGGGAAATTTTACTTCCTAACATTCTTCCCAGCTCGGCGCCTGTGGCTCAAGTGGCTAAGGCGCCAGCCACATACACCTAAGGTGGCGGGTTCGAATCCAGCCCAGGCCGGCCAAACAACGATGGCTGCAACAAAAACAAACAAACAAACAAAAAAACCAAAACTACATTCTTCCCATTCAAGAACATAGTAACTTTCTGTTCTTACTTAGAAATCTTTTTTTCACTCAGGCTCAGGTTGGTCTCAAACTTGTGAGCTCATGCAATCCACCTGCCTCAGCCTCCTAAAGTGCTAGGATTACAGGCATGAGCCATAGCACGCAGCCTTATTTGACATATTTTTGTATTGGCCAGGGTATCAAACATCACTATTACTGGGCATCTTTGTTTTGCTTTTTGATTTCACTAGTTCATAAATCAGGAAGAATATCTCGGCACATATTGGGATATAGCCCAAGGGTTATATACAAACAGGTGCGGAAACGCTGAGCATTCAAAATTAGGTTCTGTAACTTACTTGAAATTAATCATTAGGCAAACTATTTAATCTCTTGCCTTACATTTCTTAATCTTTAAATTGAGACTAATAATAATAATCTTTTTTGTAGGGTGGTGAGGATTAACTAAAATAGTACAAGTGAAGTGCTTAGAATAGTAGTTGGCAGGCTCAGTGCCTGCAGCTCAGCAGCTAGGGGGCCAGCCACATACACAGGAGCTGGTGGGTTCGAACCCAGCTTGGGTCTGCCAAAACAATGACAATTACAACAAAAAAATAGCCAGGCATTGCAGCAGGCGCCTGCAGTCCCAGCTTCTTGGGAGGCTGAGGCAAGAGAATTGCTTAAACCCAAGAGTTTGAGGGTGTTGTGAACAGTGATGCCACAGCACTCTACCAAGGGCGAAACAGAGAGACTATTAAAAAAAAAAAAAAAAAACTTGGCACACAGTAAATACCATGTTGCCTTCTTTGACAATCTCCTATTTAATTAAATTTGCTGGTATTGGAATTTTCATGGCTTCGGTAAATAAATTGAAATGGTTTTCTTCCTTTGTAATATCTTGATGGTTTTTCTTTTATTAGGTTTTCAAGAGGTTATGCTAGTTATAACACAAATTTTGATATCTTTTGGTATTTTTCCTAAGTTCTCGAATAAATGAGATAGTTTAAGTTTTTTCTTAAGATAGTTTATGAATTTTCATATTCATAAAAATAATATAATATAATTTCTATATAACACATAGATAATTATATAAGAGTATATAATTTCTATATTATCTGGATCAGGAGCTCCCCTACCCCTTTTTACTGGGAGGCTATGGCCTCCAACATTCATTTAATACATTCTATGGTTAACAATCTATTCAAGCACTCTCCTTCTTAATTCTGAAAAGCAATCAGCTCCACTTTTCAATGTTCATTCTTTCAAAGTTGTACAAGATATAAAAATTTAGACCTAATTTTCTTGGTAACTTTCTTCTGGATTTATTATGTCTGCTGCTCCTCCTTCCCTATTTCATGTCATTTCTTCCTCTTTCTAACAACAAAAGCTTTTATAGAAGACACTCCTGACCTTTTAAACACTAAGGGGCTTCTGCATACAACATCCTATGTTAATAACTACAGTGATCCCTTCTGTCTTCCTTTCACTGTATTTATTTTTTCTTTCCTTTTTTCCCTTTATCTTTTTTTGGAGGGACAGAGTTTGGCTATGTTGCCCAGGTTGGACTTGAACTCCTGGGCTGAAGACATCCTCCTCCCTCAGTCTCCCAAGTAAGTTGCTGAGATTATAGGCACATGCCACCATGCCCAGCTTTTTCCCACTACATTTAATTTAAAAAGTGGGGGAGCTTCCATAAGATAAAAGAGAAAAAGTCAACATTCTCCATTTCCCTTCTAACTTCTGTAAGGAGGTGGCACGTTTTTCCTATCAATTCAGCTTCTGATAACTCACTCCATGAGAACAAGGCCAAGGCTAGCTCTTGAGTAAATAAAAAATTAGGAGTGATCTTAGAGAACAGGAATGGATGATTTTAACAATATAAAACTAGGAAGTATTTGTTTTACTGTGTGCACACACAGGAAGATGTTACCATTCCTACTTCCTTCTTGCTTACTTGAGAAGACATTTTACCATACACAGCTCAGAAAAAGCACAGTAGATAGATAATTCTAATAAAATGAACATGAGTAAAATAATCTTGTATAAATATCAAAATGACTTTCAAGTCATAGAAAATATTCCAACTTAAATTGTATGATTTAACATTTTCAGACCTTGAAAATGAATATAACTATGAATTCTTTCAGATCTCCATATCCTGCCTACAGCCTTAGCCAAGATACTTAATAGAATCCTATTAGGTGCCAGGTGTGGTGGCTCACGTCTGTAATCCTAGCACTTGGGGAGGCTGAGGTTGGAGGATTGCCTGAGCTCATGGGTTCAAGTCTAGCCAGAGCAAGTGCAAGACCCCATCTCTAAAAATAGCTGGGCATAGTAGTTGCTGACGCTTGTAGTCCCAGCTACCCTGGAGCCTGAGGCAAGACAATCTCTTAAGCTCAAGAGTTTGAGGTTGCTGTGAGCTGTGATGTCACAGCACTCTCCAGAGGGCAACAAAGTGAGATGCAGTCTCACCCCACCCCCAAAAAAATCCTATTAGGAAAAAAAATGTTAATAAATGGATGGTATCTTCCATTTATTCTAGAATTCAACACTTAGCTAAGCACTCTGTTCAGCAATCAACATCAAGTTCAGTATATATGATTCACGGATTTCACTTTCTCTTTTATATACTTTAACTTTTCTAATCTTCACACATGGCTCCATTTTGTCACAACTCATCAAAGATCACTGACTGCAACCCAGTAATATGAAAGTCCTCCCAATGTTCCAGGATATCAAACATGCTGACTAGGAGACTTGATGTCATCTGTTTCTATACCAGAAACTTCCAATGTTCTAGGATGATTCTACTTTCCAGTATCTTGTGGTTGAGGGAGTATGGTAAGTTACAAGTTTAAACTCTGCAACCATCATTTCCAATCTAGGGCTCTTTTCTGGGTGTATAACTTCATGTTAATTATATAATTAGCTTCACCTTCTCCATTACTCACCTGAAACTATGAAGACAAAATTTCATATTAAGTAGGGTTATTATGTTAGAAATTATTCTTTTACCTCATTCCATCTGTTCACAGAAGTACAGAATCTTTATTTTCATACTGAATTTGTATGTGTCAGTGATGCTGGCTAGAACCTCTTATTTCAGCAATTTCAGACATACTAAAGACAAATGGGCAATGCAAGAAACAAACTGAGAAAACTCAAATACTCTAGCTGATGATGTAAATACATGAAGTAGCCACCTATATTTAAGATAATAGGGAAGTTGAGCCTCTGCCATTGTGAATCTCCTCTAAATGTCCCTTTTTTATGGCAGGACACAAAATTTAAACCCCTGATAACAATATAAAATATTGAGAATGGGAGAACTAAAAAGCTTTAGAAATGGGGATAAAACAGGCAATTACAGCTTTTTTAAAAAAAGTAGATAACTTTTTTTTTTTCAGTCAAAAATATACATTTGTGGGCGGCACCTGTGGCTCAAAGGAGTAGGGTGCCAGCCCCATATGCCAGAGGTGGTGGGTTCAAACCCAGCCCTGGCCAGAAACTGCCAAAAAAAAAAAAAAACAAAGACAAAAACAAAAGAAAAAAAAACACATTTGTTACATATATTAAGCTACTTTGAGGTATATTAACTTTTAAAAAAAATATTTAAACCAAACTCTTTGATACAATGACTCTTTCAAAATGAGGCTTTAGCTTATCTTCAGAAGATATTTAGAGTCTCACCTAAGTGTTAAAGAAGGAAAAATTTCTTTTTTTAGTACGATTACAGCTTTTATCTTGTTGTTTTAGTGAATTAAAACAGGAAGAAAGCTAAGTTAATAACTGCTATATGTGGCTACGTATCTGTATTTAACTACACTTATAAAGACTACTCTAGCCATACCACCTGTACTTGGATGAGAGCCTGTACTATAGGGCTCTAAAAAAAAGATATATAGATTACTCTAGCCATACCACCTGTACTTGGATGAGAGCCTGTAGGGGTACTATAGGGCTTAAAAAAAAAACAACCTCTAAACTTGAGATAGTTAAAAAAGAATAGCTTTAAAACTATACGATAATATAAAAGCTCAGTACCTACGAGTCCATTTGCAATTGTGAGGTAAAACAACTTTAAGTGGCTCCTTTTTGCTATTTTAAAACTTACTATTTCACAGGCCTGATACTACAACAAATGATACATCCAACTACAGATTAAGAGTCTAGGTTCACTTGCAGGCTGCTTAAACACTCTCAGTCTTAAAATATTTCTGAAAGTACACATGGTACAGCAGAGAGTTTAAGAGCTTCAGTCATGGTAAAAGCTGAAATGCACCCGCACTTAGAGCACATCAGGCACCGCACACAACACTTCTTACTGCATCCTCACTACCACTTCACACACAGGCTCTACTCCTGCTATCTTACAATTGAGAAAGCTGAGGAAGGCTGGGCGTTAAAAACTCAGCCCACCAACACCCAAGTGGATTTTAAGTCCAGAATTTATGGTCAGAACCCATCCTCTTAACTCTATAATGACCTTTAGTTTTCTCAGTTATAAAAGTTTTATGATATATTTTCACTTTAACATGCCATGAGTTTATAAATTTGGGTAAATTGCCATGTTTCTCAAAAACACATGGTGAGGCCTAGTGGGGCAGCTCATGTCTGTAACAACAGCACTTTGTGATGCTGAGGAAGGAAGACTGCTTGAGGCCAACCTGAGCAAGAGCCCCATCTCTACAAAAAAACAGAAAAATGAGCCAGACATAGTGGTGTGTACCTGTAGTCCCAGCTACTTGGGAAACTGAGAGAGGAGGATCACTTGAAACCAGAAGTTTGAGATTGTAGTGAGTTATAATGACACCACTGCACTCTAGCCCAGGCAACAGACTGAGACTCAAAAAAAAAAAAAAGAAAAAAAAAAGTAAATTATTTAGTATCTCATAAGAATTAAAAAATAGAATAAAAAGTTTTTTGTTTTTGTTTTTTTGAGACGGAGCCTCAAGCTGTCACCCTGGGTAGAGTGCCGTGGCCTCACAGCTCACAGCAACCTCCAACTCCTGGGCTCAAGCGAGTCTCCTGCCTCAGCCTCCCAAGTAGCTGGGACTACAGGCGCCTGCCACAACGCCTGGCCATTTTCTGGTTGCAGCCATCATTGTTGTTTGGTGGGCCCGGCTGGGGATTCGAACCCGCCACCTTAGGTGTATGTGGCTGGCGCCTTAGCCGCTTGAGCCACAGGCACCGAGCCAATAAAAAGTTTTAAAATGCATCATACACAGTATGACCTAACAATAACATGTGTTGGGTCACTGATTAAAAATGTAATTTCTAGGGCGGTGCCTGTGGCTCAAAGGAGTAGGGCGGAGATGGTGGGTTCGAACACAGTCCTGGCCAAAAACTGCAAAAAAAAAAAAAAAAAGTAATTTCTCTGGCTTGGCGCCCATAGCTCAGTGGTGAGGGTGCTGGCCACATACACCGGGGCTGGCGGGTTTGAACCTGGCCCCGAGTGCCTGTAGACTCAGCTACTTGGGAGGCTGAGGCAAGAGAATCACTTAAGCCCAAGAGTTTGCAGTTGCTGTGAGCCGTGACGCCATGACACTCTTCCAAGGGCGACATAGTGAGGCTCTGTCTCAAAAAAAAAAAAGTAATTTCTCACTCTGGGCTGAAGTAAAAATAAAAAAACCTTAAAAAGCCACTAATCTACTCATTTGCTTCCTTAACAAAACCAAAAATTATTTCAATCTTAGTTGAATCTGAATCCTAATAGAAGATATCATCCCAATCAGAAAATGATCTGAATGATATATTAATAATTTTACAAATAATAGGTTTTCCCAAGCTGTGTTCCAATAGAACCCTCCTTCAAGATGTTTGTGAAGGAGGGGGTAACCAAATAAATTTGGCAAATTGAGAAATATTGGGGCTCGGCACCTGTGGCTCAAGTGGCTAAGGCACCAGCTGCATACACCTAAGGTGGCGGGTTCAAATCCAGCCTGGGCCCACCAAACGATGGCTGCAACCAAAAAAATAGCTGGGTGTTGTGGCGGGCACCTGTGGTCCCAGCTACTTGGGAGGTGGAGGCAGGAGACTCACTTGAGCCCAGGTGTTGGAGGTTGCTGTGAGCTGTGATGCCATAGGACTCTACCCAGGGGGACAGCTTGAGGCTGTCTCAAAAAAAAAAAAAAAAATTGTATGTAAAACCAGCACATTGTACCCCATGATTGCATTAATGTACACAGCTATGATTTAATTAAAAATAAATAAATAAATATCTACATATGTCTGGCTGCAATCAAGTTAGTATGTCCCAGTA
>CAUYQS010091288.1:0-19939 GCA_963574585.1 Otolemur crassicaudatus
CTATGGTTCATCCTATAAGGGTACATGTGAATCTCTCTAATTGTAGAATATAAATGTCTGAACACAATAACTAAGAAAAAGACATGAAGGCTATGTTAACCAGTTGGATGAAAGTATTTCAAATTGTATACAGAAACAGTACACTGTACCCCAAGATAGTATTAATGTACACTGCTATGATTTAATAAAAAAATACCTCCACATTCATAATGCTTATAACGCATTAAAAAGCAATAAGAGCTAGAATATGTAAAAAATTCCTAAAAATCTATAACAAAGAGACAAACAGCTTAGAGCAAAGGCTGGTGTCCAACCTTTTATTTTCTCTGCCACACATTGGAAAATAAAGAGTTGTCATGGGCCACACATTAAATACACAAGCACTAACAAGAACTCATGAACCAAAAAATAGTCTGCATAATTTTTGTAATATCCAACCCCACAGATAAGCAGGACAGCTCTCTGATAATCCACATGCAGCCCATGGGTCACAGGTTGGACACCCCTGGCAGAAGTGCTCAAAGGAAGGCAGCAAAATGGGTGATGAATGGGAACAGATTCTGAATTTCGCTAATAAAGTCAGGTGTACTGACGTCTGGTTTCTAGTCAGTAAAATTCACCCTTTTTAGTGTACAGCACTAAGAGTTTCGATAAATGCATATAGCTGCGTGACATAGTCATGTAATCATCACAATCAAGATATAAAAATTTGGGGACAGTGTCTGTGGCTCAGTGGATAGGGTACCAGCCCCATATACCAAGGGTGGTGGGTCCGAACCTGGCCCTGGCCAAACTGTAACAAAAAAAATAGCCGGGCGTTTTGGTGGGGGCCTGTAGTCCCAGCTACTCAGGAGGCTGAGGCAAGAGAATTGCCTAAGCCTAGGAGTTGGAGGTTGCTGTGAGCTGTGATGCCACAGCACTCTACCGAGGATGAAAAGTGAGACTCTGTCTCAGAAAAAAAAAGAAGATACAGAAATTTTGGTCGGGCATGGTCACTCATACCTGTAACTCTAGCACTCTGGGAGTTTGAGGTGGATGGATTGCTTGAGTTCAGGAGTTCGAGACTAGCCTGACCAAGAGTGAGACGCCGTCTCTACTAAAAATAGAAAAGCTGAGGCAAGAGGATAGCTTGAGCCTAGAGTTTCAAGTTGCTGTGAGCTATGATGATGCCATGGCACTCTACCCAGGGCCACAGAGTGGGACTCTGTCTCTTTCTTTTTTGAGACAGAGCCTCAACTGTCACCCTGGGTAGAGTGCCATGGCATCATTGCTCACAGCAACCTCCAACTCCCGGGCTTAAGCCATTCTCTTGCCTCAGCCTTCCAAGTAGTTGAGACTACAGGCACCCATCACAACACCCGGCTATTTTTTGGTTGTAGTTGTCATTGTTGTTTGACAGGCCTGGGCTGGATTTGAACCTGCCAGCTCTGGTGTATGTGGCTGGCTCCTTAGCCACTTGAGCTATAGGTACTGAGCCAGAGACTCTGTCTCAAAACAAACAAAACAAACAAACAAATAAACAAAAAAACGCCCCAAACAAAGAAAAACCCACTGATTTTTTTCTGACCTTCCGGTGTTGGTGCCTTTTCCAGATTGTCAGTAAATAGAGCCATACAGTGTTTAGTGTCTCAGATTTGGTTTCCGTCACCTGATGTGACCCATTTGAGATTCTTTCATGCTCTTGTGTGTATCAGTAGTTTGGTGGTTTTTATTGCTGAGCAGCGTTCTGCTTTATGGATATACCACTGTTTATCTATCCTCTAGCCGAGGGGCCTCAGATTTTAAAATATGTCAGAAATGGGAAGTTTGGCTTAAGTGCTGAGAAGGCACTGGATCCTCAGCTCAGCAGGTGAGTGTGTGAGGTCACTTAGGAGACCCACTGGGCAGCGCAGCACCATGTGGCAGGTTTGAAACACGTGTAGCCTCAGTCCTAGGTAAGTTTGAGAATTCACAGCTCCAGCTGTGTGTTACTAAAGGATATTAAAGATAGCTGTGAATGTTCACAAACTGTTTACATCAAACTCCCTGTCATCATCTGGGGAGGGAAGGGGATGGGATGATGATGGAGGTCAAAGCCTACTTCAACTTTTTTTTAGTGCTTTTAAATTTTTATTATATTCTATTTTATTTTTTGAGACAGAGTGTCACTTTCTGCCCTTTGGTAGAATGCCGCAGCATCATAGCGCACAGCAACCTCAAACACTTGGGCTGAAGCAATCCTCTTGCCTCAGTCTCCCGGTACCTGGGACTACAGGCACCTGCCACAACACCCGGCTCTATATTTTTTTTGTTGTTGTTGTTGTTGTTGCAGTTTTCAGCCAGGGCCGGGTTTGAACCCACTACCTCTAGTATATGGGGCTGGCACCCTACTCCTTAAGCCACAGGTGCCACCAACAACGCCTGGCTATTTTTATTTTTGGCAGCTTTTTGGGCCGAGGCCAGGTTGAACCCACCACCTGTGGTATATGGCGCCAGCGCCCTACTCCTTTAAGCCACATGTGCCACCCATCCTGGCTACTTTTAGAGATGAGGTCTCACTCTTGCTCAGGTTGGCCTTGAACTCTTCAGCTCAGGCGATCCACCTGCCTTGGCCTCCTCGAGTGCTGGGATTACAGGTATGAGCCATTGCACCCAGCTTTAATGTTTTTTAAAAACAAGAATATAGGAATTTATACATATTACTTACACATTTTTTTGTTGTTGTCTCCGTGGGTAGAGTGCTACGGTGTAATAACTCACAGCAACCTCAGTGTCTTGGGCTCGAGCCATCTGCTTACCTCAGGCCTCCCGAGTAGCTGGGACTACAGACGTGCACCACTGTGCCCAGCTGGTTTTTCTGTTTTTAGTAGAGATAGAGTCTCCCTTGGCTCAGGCTGGTCTTCGACACCTGAGCTCAAGTAAGCAATTTACCCACCTCAGCCTCCTAGAGTGCTAGAATTACTGGTGTGAGCCCCTGTCCCCAGCCAGCTTACATGTTCTGAAACTATACAGAAAGGAGCAAAAGGCAAGGGGCATATGTGACAAGATATTCATGGTTGTTAATTCTAGGTTCTTTAAATTTCCTTCAAAACGTTTTGGGGAAGGGCACACTAGGTAAAGAGAATAGCATGAGTGAAGGCCCCAAGGCAGCAAAGGTTTGGAGTGTTTGGAGTGGCGGGAGTGAAGTGGACATCGTTGCCTGGCCATGGAGGGCCTGATGTGCTGTTCCCAGACTTTGGGAATAGGAAATACTCTTCCTACTGAGCAGGCCTGGTTGGATTGACCTTTTTGCTGGGTAGACAATGGACAAGTCATCAATGGAAGCAGGAGGCCCGTTTGGAGGCAGCGAGCAGGGAGAGAGCTGGACCTCTGGAGGGAGAGAAAAGGCCAAAGTCAGCATTTGTTTCAGAGATAGAAAGGACTTCTGCTTGGAAAGCAAAGTTTGAGGGATTCCAAGTAGCTCTGAATAGGTCGCCAGGGACCTTTCTGTCTCTGCTGAGCTCTTGGACTTTTTACCTTGAAGGTGGTGGGAATTATGGAAGGTTTTAAATTGGGGCAGGGCTGAAATCACAGTGGTGAGCAGGGAAGATCTGGGCCCCTGTGGAGTCGCCCACCTGGAGTCTCTGAAGAACATTCTCCTCAGTGTGGTGGAGAGAGGGCTGGTTACTTTCTTGTTGGGTGCTTAGCCTTTCCTGTTTTTCAAAAGGAAAAATATCCTCTGTATGGAAAGTCCCCAGGAATTTACAGGAGAGTGACTGTAGAACAGCGGCCCCTTCCCACATTTACTGTGACCAGGTTTGCTCTGTGGTCCCAGGGCTGCCAAGATGATGATTCTTTCAAATGAGGCCAACAGCAGCCTTGGGATCACATCAGCCAGACTTCTCAGTTAGAGATTGTGAAGAGAGATCTCTTTGATCCATGGGGTATACTGCTCTTCACAAAACAAATGATCGCATTTGGTCTGTGCAACCCCTGGCCAGACTGGCTTATAGGTGGAGCTCCTAGCTAGTGGGACCAGTGGCGTCCTCCTTCCCCCTCCCAGGGCTGCCTTCCCCTTGTAGCCCCTGGGAGCAATTGGCCCTCCAGAAGTGTGTCTTCTCAGAGTTTAGGAGGAGCCAGAGCGGGGCCTCAGTGTGCTGGGCATGGGGGCTGACCTCTGGCCTTTACAAAGCTGCCCCATGCCTCTTCTGTCTCCCCTTCATGCCTCCGGAAGGCTGTATCTTTTCCCTATCGTGACTGGAGATTCCATACGTGCTTTCTCCATTAAGAAGACATTCTCTGAATACTTAAGCCTGTTAAAAAAGAAAAGCAAAGGGTTTAAAAAAAATTGAGGGCTGCCTAAAGGACAGGGAATTGTTTTAGTAATTGTATAATGCCACATGAACATTGTCCGGGCAGCCACCACTTGGCTCAGCTGGCATGGTAAGGTTCCCACAGTTTCTCCCTGAGGGCTTCCTGCCACCCTTGACTGTGACTGTGCAACTATCCTGAGTGCATTGGTGCAGCAGTGAGAGCTGCCAGTGCTGGTCTCAGAACCCCTCCTCAGTGCCACGTCCTGTGCAGCCTGTGTCCTAGGCAGGAGCTTCCTGCTGTCTCTCTCCCCTCCCTCCTCCCTACTCCTAAGAGTGAGCTTTTCAAATGACAAACTAGATTCTGAAGCTCAGCCACTTAAAAGCTTTTAATAGCTTCCCATGATTAGATTATTAGCTGGAGCACCTGCTGTGGGAAAGGCTCTCAGGGAGCAGGTATTGAATCCTTTGTTGAAAGCCTGGTGTCCCTGAGATAAGAACCCAGCCTTCTCTGCCCCTGAAGGTGGAATGCTCTCCTCCCTTAGGGCTTGGATTGGGTAGGAAATAAGGGTTGTTAGGTCAGAGGCAGCAGGTGAGTTGGGGTTTGAATACTTCTGAAGATTTGGAATAATGTGATTGCCTTAGAAGATTTGTGCCTGCAGATTCTTTTCTAAGATTTGCATCTGATGCAGAGAGAAAATCAGCCAGCCAGGGAAATGGGGCAGGATTCAGTCCCTGCCTAAAGTCCCTCTTCTAATGAACTTAGGCTTTATAACTGTCTAGGGGTCACCTCCTTTGGGAAACATTTCCTCTTTCTTCTCCCCAAATTGCTCCTGGGTGTGTCACTTCTTCTCCATCCCTGCCAAGCACCCTGATCACGAGTTGTCATGGCTCAAAACCCATTGCATAATGCTGTGGCAGTGGGTTCCTTCCAGGGCTTGCAAACTCACCTGTGTAGGAGGACACACAGATTATGTGAATGCCCCGGGTGGGCCTGTTAGAGTCCAACAGGCAGTGTCTGATTCACAAACCAGCGGGTCCCTTCTCCTCAGCTCTTTGATTACAAGTCTCCTCCCCCTAGCTTATGCAAAAATATAGATTCAGTTTTGTCATACCTTCCACTTCAAAAATATAAATTATTTAAAATATAAACTGTCCTAATTGTCAAATGTTTTCAGCTCAGATTTTTAAGGAACACTCATAGACCAAACAAAACCCCTGCAGGCCAGCAGTTTGCACCCTCTGGTTAGAGTGGTCCCTGTCCCATTGCACCAGCAACTCCAGACGTGTTGTAGCTTTATCTTCTGTACCCCCAGTACCTGTCGGTGGTCCCTACCTAAGTGACCATCGAGGTCATCGAGAGTCCCTACCTAAATGCCCCCACGGGAGCACCCACACTGTTAGTGTTAACATGAGCCCCTTCCGACTGCTCGCGTGCTCTGTGACTCTGAATTGCTTCCTTAGTTCCTTACATCCTTTTGTGATCGGCTGTGTGTGCCCGGAAAAGTCATCATTTCCCAGATTCTAAGTAGCTCTGTTCTTTTCGTTTTCCCTTTCCCTATCTGCCCACTCCACACAAACTAGCTTTTTTGCGGAGGTGGGTAGGAGAAAGAAGCCAGTCTTTTTTATCCTGCTGTGTAACACGGGACTTGGTAACAGAGGGTCAACAGTTACTGAGCGGTCATGGTCTTTGGCAGCTCACTGACTTTTGCTCAAATGGCTGATTCGCCACTACTGATTTCCATCAGGGGAACAAACCTGATTTTCAGATCCGTCTTCATTTACGGTGACTGATCACAACACAACTGCTTAAAGAAATAGGCCAGTGAGCTACCCCATCCATCCATGTTGGACAGCTGTTTCTATCTTTTTATCTTTCTGAATATTATAAGGGGAAAATTTCAGTAAGGTCAAGGTTAGGAGCCATAGAAGCCTAGGAGATACCTGGGACTTTAGGAGGAATGAAGGGGAGAGAGGGAGTCGAAAAAGAGGAACTCTAGATTTTATAGTCTGTAAGAGTCACTCCTCACGTTTGAGAGACTTAGAGCGAGAGAAAGTACCGAGGATGATGATATAGCATTAATTAATTTAGATATAACCCAGCATAATGTTATTTTGCATTATTACTAGTTAATGGCATCATATAGATAGGAAGTCCCGACTTTGTGATAATTTGAAGAACTTTTGCTGTATTAATCCATGTGAATAATGAACATTAATTACACGTAAGAGTTGCAAGTGCCCAGTTAATTCAGTCTGCAGCTGTTTCCCGAGTGGCTCACGGGCAGGACTGTACAATGACTGCAGCTCTGCGGAGCTTGAGGATCCCTCCAAGTCCAGTGCAGGGACACAGATGTATGACTTCGCACCTGGCCACAATACCAGAGCAAGCTGTGGTCCTCCCAGAGGTGGACAGGGCCAGTGCTGGAGCTCAAGGAAGGGAGCAGCTGATGACAAAGAAAGGCTTCAGAGAGGAGGTGAGTTGTGTGGATCCTTCAGGGGGCAGGATGGCAGAGGTGTAGGGAACGCTCCTGGGTAGGTGAGCCTTGAGGTCTGGCTGATGGACAGGGCTGGTGGAGTGGATGGTAGGAGGAGTTGGGTCAGCCAATTACAGAAGGGTTTTGAGTCCTCAGTTCTTATCTCTGTATGAGAAACACTAATTTCTGCCACTGGTGGAGGGTGAAGATTTGTAGTAATAATAATATGGTGATTGTTCACAGCAGCTCATATCCTATGAGAGCCCACTCTGTGTTGGGCACAGTGCCAGGGGCTTCATTCTCATTACCCCTCCAGTTCCTGCTCAGTAACTGAGCAGCAGAGAGTAGGAGTCGTTTTCAAGCCCTTCTTTCAGATGGGCCAAACTGAGGCTCAGAGAGGTTAAGTGACTTCCCCAAGTTCACACAGTTAGTAAAAGGTAGAGCCGAGCCCAGGTCAGAGTGTAAAGACTCAGTTACCCAGGAAATGTAAGAGTTTTTCCTTAGGTGAAGTTTTTCTTTATTCCCACCTCTGCTTCCTTGTCCCGCCCCTCTTTCAAAAGAGTAGGGCACTTTGGACTTTGGCTACAAATTTTCTTATTATAACCCCAAATCTCTGGTTAGAAATTGTACAATCTCTGGGCTCGGCGCCTATAGCTCAACCGGCTAAGGCACCAGCCACGTACCTAAGGTGGCAGGTTCGAATCCCCAGCCCGGGCCCGCCAAACAATAATGACGGCTGCAACCAAAAAATGGCCAGGCGTTGTGGCGGGCGCCTGTAGTCCCAGCTACTTGGGAGGCGGAGGCAGGAGACTCGCTTGAGCCTAGGAGTTGGAGGTTGCTGTGAGCATGATGCCACGGCACTCTACCCAGAGGGACAGCTTGAGGCTCTGTCTCAAAAAAAAAAAAAAAGAAATTGTACAATCTCTGGATGGAGAGTGAGCGAAAGAGAAAAATTAAAGTAATAGTTGTCTTAGGGGCTGCAAGTTAGTGATAAAAAGCTTACAGGTTTGCTTTATTCTCAATATTGTATATAAACTTTAAAAATGACTAACGGTGCTAATAGACAGGGGAGGAAACCAGCAGACTGACCACAAGGTTCCAGTGGGGAGGAAACTTACAGGTCTCTGGCTCATGGTCTGCTCTTGCTTTGTGCCTCTGATTTCTAAAGCAAAAAAGGAGTGCAAATATTATTTGTCCCCTTGGTCACATTTGTAAATGGCTTTTCCTTGCCCAGGTCTACGTTAAGTCACACGGGTGACAGTGTCCCTGTCTGTCAAGGCTTCCTCTCCTTTCCCTGCCCCACGCCTGCTGTCTTCTTCAAAAGCTACGACACACATCATCTGGCTTCAACCTCAGCCCTGCCACTAAGTATCTGTGTGACTTTCAAATCTCTGTGCCTCAGTTTCTCATTTGTAAAATGGGTCCTGTGTTCTAGGGTTGTGGAGAAAATTAAATGAGTAAATGTCTAGAAAGCCCTCATCTCAATGCTGTTTTTGATGAAGTCCATCCCTGAATGTACCTGCCTTGCCCAGCTTTACCACCTCCAGTGTCAGTCTGTGCTTTCCTGGGGAAAGGGGGTGGTTATAAATGATCTTGGTGTGACTCCGCCATCCATTAGGTTCTCACAGCAGCTGAATCACCTTGATAAAATCTAATCAGATGGAGTCACCCCTGCCCAGGACCATCCAGGACAAGCCCACAGCTGCCGTGTGACAGGGACCTCTGAGGTGCCCCTTGTGGTCCTCTGCTTCCGCCATGGTGCTTCTTTGCTGTGTCTCCAACTCCGGTCTCCCCTCCTAGGGACACGATGTGTGGCGTCACATGCTCTGCGGATCTCATGGGACTCTGCACTGTTTTGTTGCACTGCTTGGCACTCCCCACAATCTGTGATCCTGTTTAGTTATTTATCTAGCCTAAGATCCACCTCTAGTAGGAATTAAGCTCTCTGCCCAGTGCCCAGGCCCTAGTTCATATATGAAGTAAGTCGAAGAATGAAAGTAATGCTTGCATTTTGGTGTGCCCACAAACCTGTGAGTCAGGGATCATTGTCTATGTTGGACTCACGAAGAGACTGAGTTTGCATGAACAACTTTGAGATGTGTCTGTTATTTTGGGGGCCTTCTCTTTGGGGCCTGGGGCTCAGCACCCTGCCCTCCAGCGCCTCCCAGCCTCTCCCGGAGAGTTTGGGGACCTGCCTTCTACAGTGCCCAGTAGGAGGCCAGGAAAGAGGTGGGATCTTGGTCTGCTGCAGACCTGCCCTCTGGCTCCTTACAAGGAAAGATGGAGCCCTCCACACCACGTGTAAACAGGAGAGTGGTGATAGAGATAGTGAGGGAACAAGACGGCAGGTCTGTGAACGGCAGGCTGGAAAGCTTTCCTTCATCCGGGCAACTGGTTGAAAGTGGACCTGGGAGTAGAGAGGAAAGTGCTCTTTGGAGAAGGCCCACATCCCCTGTGGGCACTCCCTTTTTCTTTATTCTCAAGAAGAGAGTTTCAGGACATCTAGGAGCAGCTGAGCAGGAAAGGACCTCTAGACCAGCTCCGTACCTCTCTGGAACAGGAGGGTTTCTGCGTGGAGTCACGTGAGGGTCCCTGTCTCCATTTCCGCTGTGTCAGAAGGGGCTGGATGGGATGGAGTGTTAGTGAGTAGCTGCTGCTGTGCCAGGCAGTGCCCTAAGGGCTGTGTAGGTTTTGACTAATTTCAACTTTCTGGCAAACTCTTTGGAGGTGATAAATGGGATCACTATCCCCATTTTACAGATGTGGGAATTGAGCCCCAGACAGTTTAATTTTATGTTAAAAATTGATTTTTAATGGTTTAATTGATTTTTATACATATACCCGTATACTATGGAATACTATTCAGCCATTTAAAAAAAATGGAGATTTTACAGCCTTTGTATTAATCTGGATGGAAGTGGAACATGTTATTCTTAGTAAAACATCACAAGAATGGAGAAACATGAGTTCCTTGTACTCAATTTTGATATGAGGACAATTAGTGACAATTAATGACATGGTGGGGATGGGGGAAGGGAAGAGCAGAGAGAGAAAGAAGGAGGGAGGGGTGGGGAAAGGAAGAGCAGAGAGAGGGAAGGAGTGAGGGGGAGGGTCTTGGTGTGTGCCACACCTTTTGGGGGCAAGACAGGATTGTAAGAGGGACTTTACCTAACAAATGCAATCAGTGTAACCTGGTTTCTTGTACCCTCAAAGAATCCCCAACAATAAAAAAAAAGTTTGATTTTTAATTGTGGTAAAATTTACGTAACATAAAGGTTACCTATTTTAGGCATACAATTCAGTGGTGGTAAGTGCGTTCACTTTGTGCAACCTTCACCACTAACCATCTCCAGAACAGTTCTCATCACCTCAAACTGAAACTCCGAACCCATCAAACACCAGCTCCCCATTCCTCCTCCTCTTACCCCTTGGTAACCACTGTTCTACTCTCTGTCCCTGGGAATCTGACAACACCCGGCACCCTGTAAGTGGCATCATGCAATACTTTGCTTTCGTGGCTGGTTTACTTCACTTAAGTGATTACATCCATCCATGTGTCTCAGTTGCATTCCTTTTTAAGGCTGGAATTCTTTTATAGCGTGTACATACCACGTTTTGTGTATCCATCCGTCTATCAGTGGGTATTTGGGTTGCTGCTGTGAGCATCGCTGGGTCACGTGGTAGTTCTGTGTTTAATTCTTTGGGGAACCACTGGACTGTTTCCCACAGTGGCCACAGCCTTCCATATTTCCAGTGCACAAGGCATCAGGGTTCCCATTTCTCCATGCATGTTCTTTCTTGGTGTTTTTGGGTTTTGTTTCTTTTAATAATAGCTATTCAAGTATGAAGTGGTATCTCCTTGTGGTTTTGATTTGCGTTTTCCTGGTAGCTAGAACCTTGGGCACCTTTCCATGGGCATGTAGGCCACTTATAAACTTGTCCGGAGACATTTTGGTGCTGTTGACTTGTGGAGTCCTTCATGTATTCTGGATGGTAATCCTTTCTCAGATGTATGTTTCACAGATATTTCTCCCTCATCCTGTGGTTTGTCTTTTCACTCTCTTGCTTTGTCCTTTGATGCACATTTTTAATGTCTATGAAGTCCCACTTGTCTATTTTTTCTTTTCTTGCCTGTGCCTGAGGTATGAGGCACAGACATTGTAAGAAAGTCAGCCAAGGCCACCAACCAAAAGTGGCCGAGCACAGGTCTAGACCACATGGCTGTCCTGTTCCTAGGTCTTCCTCCATCCCCTCCATACCAGCGGCTAGAGTTTGCCCTGTGCTGGGGCTCAGCTCAGCTTTTACGTGTGTTACCTTGTCAATCCATCCGGCAGTTCCAACAGGTGAAGGCTGTTACCCCATTTTGCAAACGTGGAGGGGAACCCCCAGCTCTCTTGCATTTGTACAAGGGACCCACCCTGGACAGTCCAGCATGGCAAATCATCTGCCAAAGGCCCACAACATAAAGGGCTAGCAAGCAGAATTTTTAGTGTGACAGAATTGGTGAGTGAACTTTGTGTCACTCCAACCTTTAGTCCATTATGTACTATCAGAACCTGTAAAAGAATAGATGTTGCCTGCAGGCCGGGCATGAGGCGTAGGAGTAAACAGCGCCTGTGACCCTTCTGCCCTGCGTGGGAAGCAGACCGTGACCCTGACCGTTGACTCCAGCTGCATCTTCTTTCTAGTTTTGTCTTCCTCTACTCCACAGCCATCTCCCCTACAAGTGACCATAAATTTGGTGTTTTTTATGTCATTGCTAAAGAAAATGCAGTTTTCCCATATGATCGACTGTCCCTAAATGCTTTGTTGTCTCCGCTCCTTTCTTGTGAGCATCAGAGACATCCCATGTGGCAGGCAGCTGACTTTGCCACTGCTGAGGCCTCGTGCTAGGGTTTGTTTGTCACTGTAGTAACCTACACCATTGTGTGAACAGACTGCAGTTTTGTTTTTGTTTTGTTTGAGAGAGTCTCAAGTTGTCACCTAGCTCAAACAGCAACCTCAAACTCCTGGGCTCAAGCGATCCTCCTCCCTCAGCCTCTGAAGCAGCTGAGACTATAGGCACCCATCACAATGCAAGGCTAATTTTTTTTTTTTTTGAGACAGAGTCTCAAGCTATCACCCTGGCTAGAGTGCCATGGCGTCACAGCTCACAGCAACCTCCAACTCTTGGGCTTAAGTGATTCTCTTGCCTCAGCCTTCCAAGTCACTGGGACTACAGGCGCCTGCCACAATGCCCAGATATTTTTTTGGTTGTAGTTGTTGTTTGGTGGGCCTGGGCCAGATTCCAACCTGTCAGCCCCAGTGTATGGGGCCAGCACCCTAGCCACTTGAACTACAGGTGCCGAGCCACAGACTGCAGTTTATTTATCTATTTTCTAAAGATGTGTGAGCTGTTGGCAGGTTTTATACACACACACAAACACACACACACACGCATGCACACACATGCACATGCAGTGCTAGTATAGGCATTCTTGTATACCTGGTTGCATGTGCTGGGATTTCTGGGGTGTATAACTAGGACCCAGTGGTGCTTTTGGATTTTCCTAGGGCCATAGATTCTCAAATGTGGAAGAGATTTCCTGGGCCAAATAGTTCACCCTCATCAATAATCTCTAAGGAAATGTCCCTGGTGGGATGGTTGAGAGGATAGTTCTTGGAACGGGAGGACCACGGATTTGCTATGCTATTGCCTCACACTGTTCCTCAGTCCATTATGCAATGAACTGAACTTCTCTCTGCCTCAGTTTTTTCATCTGTGAATTGAGGATCAAAGTCTGGATTTTTTTGAGGATTAAATGAAATAGTATATGCAAAGTGATTAACTCAGGACCTGGAGATAATTGCTGAATTAGTGGTGTTTCTTTTGGCTTTGTTCTTGTCATAAGGTCAAACTATGGGAGTGGTGGGATTGGAACTTAGGAAACAGCCCGGGTCTAATTTACTTTTCCCTCAATGTGGACCCAAGGCTCCAAGCAGGTTCACAGTCCAGCTGGACTGTGGCTTTCCACCTGGAGATCTTGGCCTGCCCCGGTGGGATTCCCTCCCTTTCCCCTCCATACCTCCCATCTTATTCATGGAATGTAGGACTGTAGGGTGCCTCCTCCAGCCAACTTGTGTTTGCTTGCTTGCAACCTAGATAGATACCCCCCTACCAGGATAAGCCTTTCAAAAACAGATAAACTGATTGTGGCTGAATAGAAGGGGCTTCCCAGAGGACCCTCCCAGCTCCCTGTCTCAGTGAAGAATAAATAGCTACTTAATAATTCCTGGGCTGCTGCCCACCTGACATTCCATACTTGGGGCCCAAGTTGTGAGGGGGGCGGGGAAGAGGAACCTAGTTTGTGAGCAAGATTGAGTTATTCGTTTATTACATTAGGCCCAGAGCCTGGGCTTTTTACAGGCCAGGGCTCTGCTGACATTTTGAATCATTCAGATATTTGGTGAGAGAGACCCCTAAAAGCCACAAAGAATTGTTTGCTAGAAGGCAGCAGAGCACAGTGGACAGGCGTAGCCTTCAGCTCCGCAGTGTCTGTCCGTGTCCCCCTTTTGCCACTTCAAACCTCTGAGATCTCAGCAAGTTTCTTACCCTCCAGAGTTTTAGTGTCCTCATCCGTAAAACTAACAAACATATAGTGCCCGCTAGATACCTAACTTGGCTGTGAGGAGAGAATGGGGCTCAGAGCCAGCGCTGAGGAGGTGCTCAGTTATTACCAGAAGTGCTGGTTATTATTCTGTAAGGGCCTACAAGGCCCGGGACAGTCACACTAGCGCTGAGTCCGTTGCCCGGTTGGTGTTTAGTGCTCATTTATTGGATAAGCAAGAGTGATTGGTGCTTTATAGTTTATAAAACCCACGTGTGCATGTTGCTTTAGGTTTTTTTTTTTTTTTTTTTGTATACGCGTTGCTTTAGTTTTTTTATTTTTCTTCCCAGCTCTGGAGTCCTGGGATCCAGGCATGAGCTGTCTCTCCAAAAGAAGGCCAATTGGTGGGCAGCGCTTGTGGCTCCACAGGGTAGGGTGCCGGCCCCATATGCCAGAGGTGGCAGGTTCAAACCCAGCCCTGGCCAAAAACTGCAAAAAAAAGAGGGGGGGGAGGGGAATTAAAATTAAAAAAATAAAAAAGAAGGCGCTTGGGGCAGCGCCCGTGGCTCAAAGGAGTAAGGTTCTGGCTCCATATGCCAGAGGTGGGGGTTTCAAACCCAGCCCTGGCCAAAAATTGCACACACAGAAAAGAAGGCCAATGGCCTCACTTTCCTCGGACCTTGCTTCCTCCATCTATAAACTCATATCAGTGCATGCAGAAGTGGCTCGGACTGTTCCCAGGCTCTGTTCTGAGCATTCTTCATTTATATTCAGTCTGAGAATTTGATCTTTACAAGTCTAACTCATCAATAGTAATTTCTGTAACAGATGGAGAAACTGAGGCAGAGAGGTAAATAACTTCTCATGGTTAATGGTGAACAAATTGTAGGGCCAAGGCCAGGATTTGAGGCCAGGCAGCCTGACCTTAGGATCTTTGTGTCTTCACTGGCCTAGAGTGGTCTCTCCCTCCAGGTCTCCAGGTAGGCAATATGAACAGCCTGGGGCATTGGGAGAAAGTTTACTAATAGCATCTGGGGGCTGCCCATCCTTGGGAGCTCAGAGCACAGCCCTTGCAGAAGCCCTAAGATTACACTTCCAGGGGTTCCTGGAGTATGTAGCGAGGGCCCAGTGCTGCTTTTGTAGACTCTCAAAATTGGAAGGAGCTTCTTTGGCCAGTTAGTTTACCCACATAGATAGTATCAGAAGAAATGCGGAAGTGGAATTAGAAGGTAGATGTCCCTTTGTCCTCACACCACAGATCCTATCACGGTCCCATCTGGCAGCTCCAAGGATCATCCACATTCTTTCATCCTTCTGGAATGTCACTGGATTGAGCATGGCCCTAAGGGTGTGGCCAAGCATTCGGGGTTTGGAACTCTTTTCCTTTCAAAGAGATGTTGCTCCCCTGGGTTTTGCCCTGCCTCCAGTTCAGCCTGCTTGAGGAGGGATCCACTGTTTTTAGAAGATAAGGCCAGGTTCACGACCAGAGTGGTCCAGCCCTCCCGCAGAGCTGATCCTTGTTAGAGAAGGGATGCCTCTGTGTGGGCTGGGGCTTTAATCAGCAAGAATGTATTAGCAGCAGGCTCATTCCATTTACTCTGGTAGGTCACAGGGCCCAAGGCAAACACACACACCCTCCCAGCCAAGGAACTGATAGCTGCAAACTGGCAGCCCCTCACCCAAACTGATAATATGTTTTTTCATTGTTGTTGTAATAAACTGTGCTTTTCAAGGATGAGAATGTTGTCCAGCTGTCGAGCGATTTAAACTTCCAGACGTTCCTCTGCCCAGGAAGGGAGAAGAGTGCATGATGGGCTTCCTGTGGAAGCTGAAGCTCAGAGCGGTTCATTAGATTTCAGGGGGATGCCTGCAATGCGCAGAGGAAGTGCAGCGTCTCCCTCTAGGGAAGGGGCACCCGTTTGCTAGGTTTGCTGGGTGAAGTGTTATCGAGTAGTAAATGAACATCCATGGTCTGTATTTGCAGGCAAGAAGCCTGCGTTCTGGTTCCCACTGGCTGTGTGACTTTGGCCTGAGCAGTTTACCTCTCTGAGCCTCAGTTTCTGAAACCTTCAACGAAGAATACTTTTTGAGAAACAGAGGAACCTTTTTTGTAACATGAAAGGAGCTGGGCAGATAGGAGCTCCTGGGGTAATCAAAGGTTGTTGAACTGAATCTGATGGTGAAAGAAGATACAGAGAGATCACATCCACCCTCATTTTTAATGTAAGGACAGTGAGGCCCAGAGAGGATGGGGCTTGTTCAAGCCATAGTGAGGCCTGTGCTGTCCGGGACAGTAGCCACTAGCCACATGTGGCTACTGAACATTTGAAATGTGGAAAAATCCAAATTGAAATGTATTACATGTGTAAAACGTATACTGGATTTTGAAGATGTGAGTCAAAAAAAAAAAAGAATGTAAAGTTTAATCATGTAATGTAAAAATTAATGTAAACATTTAATTTTTTTTTTCTTTTTTTAGAGACAGCGTCTCATTTTGTCACCCTTGGTAAAGTGCCGTGGCATCACAGCTCACAGCAACCTCCAGATCTTGGGCTTAGGCGATTCTCTTGCCTCAGCCTCCCAAGTAGCTGGGCCTACAGGTGCCTGCCACAATGCCAGCTATTTTTTTGTTGCAGTTTGGCCGGGGCTGGGTTCGAACCTGCCACCCCCGGTATATGGGGCCAGCACCCTACTCACTGAGCCACAGGTGCCACCCAACATTTAATAGTTTTATTGATTACATCTTGGAATGATAAGATTTAGATAAGAGTTAAATAAAACATTGACATTTCATCTGTTTATTTTTATTACTTTTAAATGTGGCTTCTAGAAAATTTAAAATTAGATGCATGGCTGGTGTATTTCTATTTGGAGAGTGCTGAGCTAAATTGTGACCAAATGGGCTTCAGAGTTGTGCAGTGTACAACCTGTGCAGCTGTATGTGGCAGGCCTTCTAGATCTGAATCAGAATGGCTGGGTTTGAATCCTAGCCCTACTCATAATCAGCTGTGTGATATTGGTTAAGTTGTTCAAACTCTCAGAGTGTCAGTTGTCCTATCTGTAAAGTGAGTACTGTAATAGTACCAACCTCATAGAGTCATACGTGTATAAGGTGCATAGAATAGTGTCTGGCCCATGTTAAGAGCCACCCTTGATTGTTGTTGTTATTGTAGTGGTTGCTGTTTTCTAGAACCTGAGGACATAAAGATAGGAAAACTCAGTCTGTCTGCAGGGAACCACAAAGGGAAAGAAGAAAATTAGTGCAGTGATCATTAGGCGGTGTAAGGCCATCTGAAGAAAACAAGGAGCATTCCTGCTGAGTCAGGCTGAGTCTTGAAAATGGGATTGCTTGTTGGGTGGGAAAGAGATGGGAAGGACATTGGGAGTGGGGAGCACAGCACCTGCAGGGATCATCGGGGCACTGCAGAAGCCACTGTGCCTGAGTAAACTGCAGTGTGGCAAGTGGGAAAGGAACCCAAGGTCTAAGAGGCAGGCAGCTGGCTATAGATTTTGCCCTATAGTCCATGGACAGCCAAGGAAGGATTTTGAATCAGGGAGTGACATGACTGGATTTGGTGATCAGATCAGTCTGACTGCTTTGAGACAATGGCATTGGAAGGTAGACAAGGAGCCTTTGGCAAGAAGACCAAGAGAAGGAGGAATGCTATTTCCAAAGCTCATGTAATGTGGTTCTTTTAATTTTTTCTGCTGAAGTTTAAAAGTCTTTATATTCACAGTGGCATGGATACTCTGAGCCCACGCCTGTAATCACCTGGAATCAGCTTATCTGCATAAGAAAGATGCTTGGAATGGTGTGCACCTGAAGGTGGCTTCTGCTCAGTGGGGAGTTGGGTTCTGTGCAGGTCGCTGGATGCCTTTGGCTGCAGTTGCCTGCCCATGGTGGATGAGGTACCACAGTGAGAAAGCGATAGGAGCTTGGAGTAGGAAGCTCTTGCTCTTAGTAGGTTTACATTCTGGGTCTCATGTCTTTTAACAAATTGCGGTTATAGCGGAGATAACATATGCATGGATTTATATTGCTTGAGCAAAGCGTAGTCTCCTGCCCCCTTCCTCCCTTCCCTAGTCCCAGCTGGAATGAACCAGGGGTCGGTCAGGTCACGTTGCTGTCTCCTAACTGACTTAGACCTCTATTCCTGTGCCCTCCACAGTGTCCCGTGACTAGTGCTTTGTGAAGCAGAGCGATCTGCAAGCCTGCCCTGCCTCTCTAGCCTCTGGTGTTCTGGCATCTCTATTTTCCTCTTGGCAAGATGGCTAACACTTGCATTCTCTCCCGCAGCTACAATTAAGACTTCTTTGCTTTATCTGCAAGATTACTTCTAAAAGTTAGAAAATTGGTGAACATCGTTTACATTATCAAACCTCAAAATAGCCTTCACTGCACATGCCACAGTCAACTCTGGTCACATGCCTTTGTGTGTGACCTCTGTTTGCTGTGGGCGTTCTAGTCGCCCCACCTCCCTTGAAATATCCTGCATCATCCTAACAGCAGTTGCTTTTTGACCTTTCTACTCCTTTTTCTGCAAAATGGAAATAAAACAGCGTCTCTAATTCCTAAAGTAATTGTCAAGTTGGAATGCTTGATGATGCCGGTTCCTCAGGTCACTCCCGGGGGGACCCTCTAGCTTTGTGCTCCCCTCTGTCCTGGAGGCTGTGGACCTGCCCCAGGGTGGGCAGTTCCTGAGGACCTGCCTTCTCTGTGTTTCCCTGCTCTGCTGGGCTGGAGTCCCCTTTTAACTGGATCCCCATCAATCTCTTTCTGAGATCACTCCCTGATTTTGCTTGATCATATGATCAAGCAAATTCTGCCTGATCTGGAATTCTACCTGTTGCTAATTTTCTTCAGCATCATGGGTCATCTCATCTTTCAAATTATGCTTATATCAATGAGAAGATTTTTCTGTGTAGAAAATGTGGGAAATGCTAAGAGTACAAAAAAAAAAATTCATGTTTCATGAATTTCCTTTTCTTATTCCCATATTTCTTTTAAATTTGACATGATGTAATGTTAACAATTTTATTGGATTTTTCTCTTAATGTAGTATAATCATTTCCACCTGGTGTAAAGAGCAGGCTTGTGTCATTGGCAGTGCAACATAATGTTATAACATCCTACTGCAATGGTAGTTGGTTCTTTTCCCAATTTTACCTATAGTATTAGGTTTGAAGACCATTTCCTGTATTATTCCCTGGTAAGTAGTGCTGAGTGAGTGTTGTGTGAGCATAAACCTAGTTCCATTTTTCAGATTTCTGGAAGTGGAATTAACCAAGCCAAAGGTTCTAGAGGCGTGGTTCAGTCATTTTCCTCATCTGGTTGTGCCAAGTTACAGTCAAAATTGTGCCAAACATTCTCCCTCCAGGGGAGGTGCTTTCTTGTGGAGTCGGGTTTCTGAGGCTTGGGAGACAGTGAAGGGGATAACTCTCAGTGTTGGTCACTGTTTCTCGCTGTGATTTTGGGTTTGATTCTCACACTGCACTTTGCCTCTTGGATGATGGGAGCAGCTTCGTAGGGCTACAGTGAAAGGCTATGGCCTGGCTGGGCATGTGGCTCACACCTATAATCCCAGCACTTTGTGAGGCCCAGGCAGGAGGATTGCTTGAGGCCAGGAGTTTGAGATCAGCTTGGACAACATAGGGAGACCCTGTCTCCAAAAAACAAAAACAAATAACTGGGCATGGTAACATGTACCTGTAGTCCTAGCTACTCTGGGAAGCTGAGATGGGAAGACCACTTGTACCTAGGAATTCGAGGTTTCAATGAACTACGATCATGGCACTGTACTCCAGCCTGGGTGACAGAGGGAGACCTTGTTTCCAAAAAGAAAAAGAAGAAGAAGAAGGAGAAGGCATTTATGTCCTGAGGTTTATTGTGGCAAAGTGGAAAGCATTCTGGCCAGAGCCTAAAGACTGATCACTGAGGGTGACAGTCCGACCAAAGAGAACTTTGCAAAGTCATTGAGCTTCTGTTAGCTGTGCTTCTCATCAGCAAAAGAGTAGATAACAACTCTACTGTGGGGTCCTCAGGGGGTGAAATAAGATAAGAGAACACTGGCTGCTCAAGTGGGGCCCGGCCACATTCCACTTTTAGGATGCTTTAGTGCAGGGGTGCCCAACCTTTTTTCCTTCTTTTTCTCGACATTGGAAGAGTAAGAGTTGTCTTGAGCCACACATAAAATCATTAAATACACAAAACTAAGGAAAGCTGATTAGCATACACACACACACACAAAGGCCCATGCTTACTTTTCATAACTGACACCATAGATGAGCAAAAAAAGTCCTCACAAAATCAGCATGTGGCCTCTGGGCCACAGGTTGGACACCATACTTTTTTTTTTTTTTATTAAAACATAGCTGTGTACATTAATACAGTCATGGGGTACAGTGTGCTGGTTTTATACACTATTTGAAATATTTTCACCAAACTGGTTAACATAGCCTTCATGGCATTTTCTTAGTTATTGTGTTAAGACATTTATTTTCTACATTTAGAAAGATTCACATGTACCTTTGTAAGATGGATCATAGGTGTGGTCTCACCAATCACCCTCCCTCCACCCATCCTCCCCTCCCCCCTCCCTCTCCCCGG
>CAUYQS010091290.1:0-26384 GCA_963574585.1 Otolemur crassicaudatus
ACAGGCGCCCGCCACAACGCCCGGCTATTTTTTGGTTGCAGCCGTCATTGTTGTTTGACAGGTCCGGGCTGGGGATTCGAACCCGCCACCTTAGGTGTACGTGGCTGGCGCCTTAGCCGGTTGAGCTATAGGCGCCGAGCCTCAAGTGATCCTCTTGCCTGACCCTCCCAAGTAGCTGGGACTATAGGCACCCACCATGAAAGTCAGGCTTTTTTTTTTTTTGTAGCGACAGAGTCTCACTTTATCGGCCTTGGTAGAGTGCCGTGGTGTCACACCTCACAGCAACCTCCAATTCCTGGGCTTAAGTGATTCTCTTGCCTCAGCCTCCCAAGTAGCTGGGACTACAGGCAAGCAGGGCTATTTTTGTAGACAGGGTCTCACTCTTGCTCAGGCTGGTCTAAAACTCCTGAACTCAAGCCATCTACCCCATTCAGCCTCCCAGAGTGCTAGCATTACAGGTGTAAGCCACCATACCCGACCATCCTCCATAATCTCTAACACAAATTCTCCTATGGTTCCATAATGTCCTTTATAGAAAGAGAAGATTCTCTGGTCTAGGATCCAATCTAGGCTTACACAGTGCATTTAGTTGTCATATCCCTTTATCTGCCTTTATTTATTTATTTTTTGAGACAGTCTCACTCCGTTGCCTTGAGTAGAGTGAGCTCAAGTGATCCTCTTGCCTCAGCCTCCCAAGTATCTGGGACAGATGCCCACCACACTGCCCAGCTAGTTTTTCTATTTTTAGAGATGGGGTCTCTCTCTTGCTCAGGCTGGTCTCCAACTCCAGTGCTCAGGCAATCCACCTGCCCTGGCCTCCCAGAGTGCTGGAATTACAGGCATGAGCCACTGCGTCTAGCCCTTTACTTGCCTTTAATCTGGAAAAATTCCTTAGCTTTTTGTCGTCTTATGTGATACTAACATTTTTGAATTTTGTTTTTTGAATTATTTGGTCTTTTGAATTTCATAGCATGTCCTTCAATTTGGGCTTTCTGATATTTCCTTGTGATTAGATTCAGAATTTGCATTTTGGGCACAAAAACTATGTAAGAGATGTTATGATCTCATAACATTACATCAGAAGAAAATAATATCAATTCATTCCAGTATTGGTGGTATTAGCAATGATCTATTGGTGCTTTTACTATAAAGTTACCAATTTTTGTAATTAATCGGTAATTTGTGTCATGATATATTGTTATTTATTAAATTTTCATTGACTAGCTTTATTATCAATTAATTATTCCAAATAAATTTTTTTTTTTTGAGACAGGAGCCTCAAGCTTTCCCCCTAGGTAGAGTGCCGTGGCATCACAGCTCACAGCAACCTCCAAATCCTGGGCTAAAGCAAGTCCTGCCTCAGCCTCCTGAGTAGCTGAGCCCACAGGCGCCCACCACAACACCTAGCTCCAAATAAAATTTAAAGATGAAAATTTATTTATTTATTTATTTTTTTGAGACAGAGTCTCACTCTGTTACCAAGACTAGAGTGTGGTGTGGCATCATAGCTCACAGCAACCTCAAACACGTGAGTTCAAGCAATTCTTTTGCCTCAGCCTCCAGAGTAGCTGGGTCTACAGGCACTCACACCACACCCTGCTAGCTTTTCTATTTTTCAGTAGAGGTGGGGTCTGGCTATTGCTCTCCAACTCCTGAGCTCAAGTGATCCACCTGCCTCGGCCTCCCAGAGTGCTAGGATTAGAGGTGTGAGCCACCCACACTTGGCCTCTATGGTCATTTTTTAACAAAACCTTTGAGGCATTTATTTTCTTTTCCACATCACCAACCATGGATGTCATGATTATGAGTGGCTAAGTCTCATACCTCCTCAGGAAAACGTAGCACTGTTAAACAATAATGGCATCAATTTTTGGCCGTAGCATTAAGAGCTCATGAATTCACATGTCATTGTTTAATAAACTGTTAATGCACTGTTCATGGTGGCTCACACCTATAATCCTAGCCCTCTGGGAGACTGAGGTGGGTGGATTGCTTGAAGTGAGGAGTTTGAGACCAGCCTGAGCAAGACCTCGTCTCTATTAAAAATAGAAAAACTGAGGCAAGACGATTGCTTCAGCCATGAGTTTGAGGTAGCTGTAAGGTTGCTATGACACCACAGCACACTCTACTCAGGGTGCCAGAGTGTCTCAAAAAATAAAATAAAATAGACTGTTCAGGTACTTAAAAAGTTTCACTTAGATATCAAATTTATTTGCTTAGTCTACATTAATTTTTAATGCTAATTTTATTTTTTTTAATATACATTACATCTAAATGGTTCAAAATTCAGGCCAGGTGCAATGGCTCTCGCCTGTAATCCTAGCACTCTGGGAGGCTGAAGTGGGTGGATTACTTGAGCTCAGGAGTTCAAGACCACAAGACCAGCTTGAGCAAGAGCGAGACCCTGTCTCTAAAAAAAAATAGCCAAGTGTTGTGGTGAGCACCTGTAGTCCTGGCTACTTGGGAGACTGAGGCAAGAAATCACTTAAGCCCAGGAGTTTGAGGTTGCTGTGAGCAACCTCTACCCAATGCAGTAAAGTCAGACTCTGTCTCAAAAAAAAGAAAAGGTTCAAAATTCTAAAAGGAACAATAGATAATAGTGAAAGTTTACTTCTCACCCAGTTCCTCAAGCCTGGTTTCTGTCCGAGGGAACCAATGTGGCAAGTTTAGTGACTTCACTTTTAGCAGCTACGTAAGTATTCCATTATATGCAATTGCTGTGCTTTGTTTAACTAGTATCTTAATGATGGCGTTCAACTTAACAGTCTTTTCCTGTTATGAATAATGAAACAACGGATAATTTTGTGTGTGTCATTTTGTACATCTGTGGGTGAACAAATTCTAGCTATCTTTTATAAAATAATGTTAATGATTGTAGAGAAAGGTATAATCACTACAGTTCTCATTATACTTAACCTTGGGCTTGTTTGCTTGCTACGTGACTGTGATTAAGTAAAACATCAGGAGCCATAAATAATATGTGTGGGAAAAACGTAACAAAGACACCTCAAGGGCTCGGAGCTGGTAGCACAGTGGTTACAACGCCAGCCACATATACCGAGGATGGTGGGTTCAAACCCGGCCTGGGCCAGCTAAACAACAACAACTGCAACAAAAAATAGCCAGGTGTTGTGGTGGGCACCTGTAGTCCCAGCTGCTTGGGAGGCTGAGGCAAGAGAACTGCTTAAGCCCAAGAGTTGGAGGTTGCTGTGAGCTGTGACGCTACAGCACTCTACTAAGGGTGACATAGTGAGACACTGTCTCAACAAAACAAAACAAGCAAACAAAAAAACCCAAAGACACCTCAAGATACACATAGAGAACAGGATGTCCAGATGGGTGGCAGAGGTTACTGACCTGTGACACTAGTCCGGCAGTGTAACGGTAACAAAGTTAGAGTCCCATGCACAGGGAAGAGTAGGGCGTGTGGGACTGCAGCAACACTTGCAACCATATGCACAACCAAAGGAGTCGTTCAGCTGGCAGAAATAGCTAAGGCAGATACCAGTCAGGCCAATAAACAGCAGGTGTGTAACTAACTACACATTCCCCATATCCAGATAAAGTAACCCCCCCAAATAGTCAGTCTGCATATTTTGCCCATCCTCCTACTCAGTGTAACATTTTATTGTAACTCTTCCCTTATACTTCTTTGTTTGAATCTCAATAAATACCTATTGGAACCTGGAGTCAGGGCCTCACTGCCATACTCTAACCATGTCTGGTCCCCAGGACCCTGGCTCGTAAAGTTGTATTCCAGGAGACTTTCCAGTGTTTGCTGAAACCTACAGGCTCCACCCTGCTGGGGGTTGCCTCACACGTCTGTCTGTAAGTGTCTTTGGTCTGTTTCCCTATTGGGGGAGACAGGTGGAAATTCCCGCACAAGTGATTTTTTTTTTTTTGCAGTTTTTGGCCGGGGCTGGGTTTGAACCCCGCCACCTCCGGTATATTGGGGCCAGCGCCCTACTCCTTTGAGCCACAGGCGCCGCCCCATGGGGATTTATTGGCGAGTACTCTAAAGAGAAATCTAAGAGAGTGAGGGAAGCAGGACAGGAAAGTAGGACAAAGTAAGAGGAGAATATGGTTCTCGGTGGAGCCTAGGTTCAGCCTGTGCCTGTGGGGAGCTCTAGATCCTGCAAGCAGATCTGTCTACCCTGAGGCAAGGAACCCAAACATTTTACCCCCACAGATAGAGTCACAATACATAACTCCCATGAACTTAAGGTCCAGGCAGCTCTAATCATTTAAGGCCACTGCTTTACAGGTGCAAACATTATCAAGCAGCACCCACAGCTGCTGGAAGGATGGGCACACCAAAATGGTAGCTGGGATCTCCAGGGATCTGGGCGGGTGGGGGTGAGGGCACCAACAGGTTGGCCACAGTGAGTATCTCTATAGGATAAATTCCTAGAGGTAAAATTGCTGGATGGAGCTAGTATTGTTAGCTGCCTACTCAACAGTATTCTCTCTCCCTGCTACACACACACACACACCCTCTTCCTAATAGAACTCGAATTTGGGGGGTAGCACCTGTGGTTCAGTGAGTAGGCTGGCCCACATACTGCGGGTTGCAGGTTCAAACCTGGCCCCATCCAAACTGCAACAAAAAAATAGCCAGGCATTGTGGCGGGCACCTGTAATCCCAGTTACTCGGGAGGCTGAGGCAAGAGAATTGCTTAAACCCAAGAGCGGGAGGTTGCTGTGAGCTGTGACACTACAGCACTCTACCAAGGGCAATAAAGTGGGACTCTGTCTCTAAAAAAAAAGTTAAAAAGAACTCTTATTTTGGCTTGGCGCCTATAGGTCAGTGAGTGGGGTGCTGGCTACATACACCAAGGCTGGTGGATTTGAGCCTGGACGGGGCCTGCCAACAACAAAGACAACTGCAACAAGAAAACAGCCAGGCATTGTGGGGCGCCTGTAGTCCCAGCTACGTGGGAGGCTAAGGCAAGAGAATCACTTGGGTCCAAGAGTTTGAGGTTGCTGTGAGCTGAGATGCCACAGCACTCTTATCAAGGGTAACGTAGTGAGACTCTGTCTCAAAAAAATAAATAAATAAATAAAATAAAACAGAACTCTAATTTTATTTGAACTAGCTATGTATCCAATTTTTTTAAATTTTCAGGTTACTATGAGAGTACAAATGTTTAGGCTACATTGTTTTCATTTCTAAGGTAAAGTTCAAGTTGGAGTTGAGCCCTTCACCCAAAAGGTGTGCTGAACACCCTTTCATTCTGCATGTTAGGTGAGAACTTGCCAATTGCCCCCTCTCCTTCCCTCCCTCTCACTAGAAAATACTTGTGTTTTTCTCTCATGTGGGTGTATAGTTGTTTATACATTGGTTTCATAGAATTGAGTACATTGGATACTCATTTTTCCATTCTTTTTTTTTTTTGAGATAGAGTTTCACTTTTTCACCCCCACTAGAGTGCTATGGCATCATAGCTCACAGCAACCTCTCTTTTTTTTGTTTGTTTGTTTGATAGAGTACCATGGTGTCACTGCTCACAGTAACCTCAAACTGTTAGACTCAAGTGATTCTCTTGCCTCAGCCTCCCAAGTAGCTGGGACCACAGGCACCCACCACAATGCCCAGCTATTTTTTGGTTGCAGCCATTATTGTTTTTTGGCAGGCCTGGGCTGGATTCGAACCCACCATCTTAGGTGTATGTGGCTGGCACCTTAGCCACTTGAGCCACATGCACCAAGCTGGCAATGTAAAATTAATCTGACCACTGTTACTCCTGTGAGTGAATAAAGCTCTGATCTGCGATTCAGAGACCTAGTGTTTTTGCTAGTATCTATCTATCATCTGTTATCTATCTATCTATAAGTAGGCAAGAAAAGATAACATCTCAGACTCATCACAATTTCTGACATAATCCCCCTTTAAAAAATTGATAAATTATGGGCAGCGCCTGCGGCTCAAAGGAGTAGGGCACTGGCCCCATACGCCAAAGTTGGCGGGTTCAAACCCAGCCCTAGTCAAAAACTACAAAAAAAAATTGATAAATTATTCTCTTTAATAGTGATTTAGGGGCCTAGCACAGTCAGTGGCTCATGCCTGCAACCTAAGCACTTTGTGAAGCTAAGGTAGGAGAATTGCTTGAGCCCAGAAGTTCAAGATCACTGGACAACATAGTGATATCCTGTCTCTAAGGGTGCTGGGCACAGTGGTTTACACCTGTATCCCGGCACTCTGGGAGGCCAAGGTGGGTGGATTGCTTGAGCTCAGGAGTTCAAAATCAGCCTAAGCAAGAGTGAGACCCATCTCTAAAAAAATACCAGGCATTGGCTTGGCGCCTGTGACTCAAGTGGCTAAGGCCCGAATCCAGCCCAGCCCGCCAAACAACAATGATGGCTGCAACCAAAAAATAGCCAGGCATTGTGGCGGGTGCCTGTAGTCCCAGCTACTTGGGAGGCAGAGGCAGGAGACTCGCTTGAGCCCAGGAGTTGGGAGGTTGCTCTGAGCTGTGATGCCATGGCACTCTACCCAGGGGGACAGCTTGAGGCTCTGTCTCAAAAAAAAACAAACCAAAAAACCCAGCATTGTGGTGGGCACCTGTAGCCCAAGCTACTCGAGAGGCTGAGGTAAGAGGATGGCTTGAGCCCAAGAGTTTTTGTTACTGTTGTTGTTAAGCAGGCCTAGGCAAGGTTCAAACTCATGGCCCCTGGTCTGCTGGGGCAGCACTCTAACCATTGAACTATAGCACCTCACTTGAGCCCAAAGTTTGAGGTTTCTGTGAGCTATGGCGCCACAGCACTCTACCAAGGGCAATAAGTAGGATTCTGTCTCAAAAAAAAAAAAAAAAATTAAACCACTGCCTGCCATGTACTAGATGCTCAAAAAATATTTGTTAAATATATGAATGAATAAGTCATAATAGTACATAGGAAACCCACATAGAATTTACATAGAATTATAAATAATAACTGCATTGGATTGGAAGCCTCACAGAATAAAGAACAAGCTTGTGTAGACTTGGGTATGTGAAAGTTTTTAATTCTGTAGAAAATTGCCCCCGTTGGCAATAAAGAAGGAAGTTGAATATTTGTTTCTCAGGCATGAAGTAAAGAGAGTGAAAACCAAATTATGTTTCAGTCATAAAGACTACCAGATCTCGGCCGGGTACAGTGGCTCATGCCTGTAATCCCAAAACTCTGGGAGGCTGAGATGGGTAGAATGGTTGAGCTCAGGAGTTCAAGACCAACCTGAGAAAGAGCAACATCCCATCCCTCCCCCAAATAAAAACACAGCCGGGTGTTGTGGCGGATGCCTGTAGACGCAGCTACTCAAGAGGCTGAGGCAAGAGGATCTCTTGAGCCCAGGAGTCTGAGGTTGCTGTGAGCTATGACACCATGGCACTCTACCAAGGGCAAGAGAGTAAGACTCTGTCTCAAAAAAAAAAAAAAAAAGAAAAAGAAAAAGAAAAAGACTACCAGACTCAAGTGAGCCAAGAGCACATGGAAGCTGGTCAAGGGGGCTGCATGAAACAGTCCCCAGGCATGTTCTGCTTACTGCAGATGTGGGCCTCCTCTTCAAGAGAAGACCACAAAGAAAATAGTCAATGAGGGCTGCAAAGCACTTGATTTGGGCCATCACCTTGGGTGAAGAACTGGGGAGAAGTCTGAGTTATTTTAAAGGATGAAACGACCTGAGTACAGGTTTTAGATTATGCATCAAAAGTGAGCTGAGACTGGTGCTCAAGGGCTTCCTGAGTGATGAGCATCTGTGAACTGTTCTCTGACTGGTTTGATGACTGAAGCTTGGGTTTATAAATTTGATGTTTTGGCCGGGTACTGTGGCTCACACCTGTAATCCTAGCACTTTTGGAGGCCAAGGTGGGTGGATTGCCAGAGCCCAGGAGTTCCAGACAAGCCTGAGCAACAGTGAGACTCTGTCTCTAAAATCTAACCAGGCAGGTGTTATGGTGGGCACCTGTAGTCCCAGCAAGAGCATCACTTGAGCCTGAGAGTTTGAGGTTGCTGTGAACTATGATGCCATAGCACTCTATTGAGGGCGACAAGTGAGACTCTGTCTCAAAAAAAAAAAAAAATTAATTAATGTTTTACTCATCAACACTGACTCACTTTATACATTAAAAAATGTGGGTTTGGGCAGCGCCCGTAGCTCAGTCAGTAGGGCATCAGCCACATATACCCAGGCTGGCGCATTCAAACCTAGCCCAGGCCAGCTAAACAACAATAACAACTGCAACAAAAACATAGCTGGGTGTTGTGGTGGACACCTATAGTCCCAGCTGCTTGGGAGGCTGAGGCAAGAGAATCACTTTAGCCCAAGAGTTTGAGGTTGCTGTGAGCTGTGACGCCACAGCACTCTACCAAGGACGTTGTAGTGAAACTCTGTCTCCAAAAAAAAAAAAAAAATGGGTTTGTTTTGTGTATGTGTGGTGAGAGGGGGTGTTTTTATTTTCCTAGAAGGAAATAGAATGCCTTCTCTAAGAGGCTTGTGTGCTCTGGCAGGTGTATGCAGTGGTGCTGGCCTCTCACTGCTCCGTTTGCTTTCTCTGCCTCTTGCAGCAGTTAGGAGACAGGTTCCATAGGGAGAGTGTCACAGAGGACCAGCAACATCAGTCGGTAGTAATACATGGTGCGATTGTAGTCTAATGTACTAAAATCTTCGGGTCAACAATACCAGTACTAATTATTATTTTAAAAGGTATATTTAGGCCAGGCTCAGTGACTCACTCCTGTAATCCTAGCACTCTGGGAGGGTGAAGTGATGGATTACTTGAGTTCAGGCGTTTGAGACCAGCCTGAGCAAGAGGGAGACCCCCATCTCTACTAAAAATAGAAAAATTCGCTGGGCATCCATGGAAGGCACCTGTAGTCCTAGTTCCTGGGAAGTTGAGGCAAGAGGATCACTTGAGCCCAAGAGTTTGAGCTATGATGCCACAGCACTTTACCTGGAGTGACAGAGTAAGACTGTGTCTCAAAAAAAAAAGTATATTTAAATGGTAGCTTGTATTTATTTTTAAAATTGATTTGTGGGGTCATAGTATTTCATTATTATAGCCACTCTATGAGCTAAACATTAATGCTCTCAATTTACATTAAAGAAATTGAGGCTCAAGGAGATTAAAATGAATAATGATGTGCTCAAAGTTACTCTGTTGTGACCTACATCTAGACTAGGCTAGACTGAACCTGTGTCCTAATATGCCCATGACAGCTCCAGTTTATGCCTCTTGTTCTAGTGTAAGTATTAATTGCACCTTTCACTCTTCAAAGTCTCCTCATTGGACAATAATTTATATGGTCACTCTACCAAAACCTACTTCTTTCATTCACTCAAGTCTAATCTTTTATTTAATTACTGCTTTGTTTCCTCCACTTACAGCAGCTTCAAGATAGTTACAAGAGCTGAAAGGACTGGCTTCAGACTGTGGAATCAAGTCTATTAGAGGGGCAGCACCTGTGGCTCAGTGAGTAGGGCACCGTCCCCATATACCAAAGGTGGCAGGTTCAAACCTGGTCCTGGCCAAACTGCAACAAAAAAAATAGCTGGGCATCGTGGCGGGTGCCTGGAGTCCCAGCTACTCAGGAGGCTGAGGCAAGAGAATTGCCTAAGCCCAAGAGCTGGAGGTTGCTGTGAGCTGTGACACCATGGCACTCTAACAAGGGCAACAGACTGTACTGGAGAAAGAAGAGGCAAGAATTTTATTAAACTTTAGCTTGGGTTGGGGAAGGGGGTTGTCAGTCAAACTGCAATTAGTTTTGGAAAGAGTTGGTCAAAATAACTTTTGGAAGAGGGAGGAATTTGTTGTTGTAGATAAGCAGCCCAGCCACTGTTTGGGGAATTGGATTTATTAAATTGGATGGGAGGAGTGGTTAGGGGTTAACATCTTGCAGATAGGAGTGGAAGGAGCAAAGACTGCATAACTATAAAAGTTAAAAACTCACCTGATAAAGGAGAAACTTCCTGATTTACCAAGGAATAAATGTCACATAGAAATGTAACAGTTTGGGGGGAAGAAGCAAGATGCCCAACTGGAGCCAGCCTCCAACAGAAGCTCCCGTCCAGAGGGAAGGATAATGTCCAGAAAGTACCCAATTAAGCTGAAGACTGGAACCTGAACCAAGAGAGAAGAGTAATATCTGCAGGTCATCTCTGCTGAGGCAAGCTGTGACTCCAAGAAAGCAAACTTCAGCTAAGACTTCACCAGAGTCACGGATCCACTAAGATAGGACAAGAACCAGCTGAATACAAGACAGAGCCACCTAACCCCACCACACCAAGCAGGTTTCCTTAACTTCAGGCTGTAATACTGTATGGGTCCTTTGCAAAGCTATAAGGGAAAAAGCTGCAGTCATCAGTCCCAGATCCTTGACAAAGGGCTGGTTAACCACAACTCCAGGAACTCCCAATCCAATTTTACCTTACCTGCCCATCTAGCAAATGGTGAAAAACAATCATGAGGCGGAATCAGCAGAAAAACTCTGGCAACAAGAAGAATCAGAGTAGATCAACTCCCCCAAGGAATGATATGGCAGACGTAGCACAAGATCCCATTCATAAACAAATGGCTGAGATGTCAGAAATCGAGTTCAGAATTTGGATAGCAAATAAGATCAACAGAATGGAGGTAAAGATGGAATTAGAATTTCAAGGAGTAATTCAAAAGATGTCTCTATACCCAGAAGATCAAAAATCACATTACAATAAAGATATTTGTATCAGAATGTTTATTGCAGCCCAATTCATAATTGTCAGGTCATGGAAGATGCCCAAATGCCCATCAATCCATGAATGGATCAATAAACTGTGGTATATGTACACCATGGAATACTATGCAGCCCTAAAGAAAGATGGAGACTTTACCTCCTTCATGTTTACGTGCATGGAACTGGAAAATGTTCTTCTTAGCAAAGTATCACAAGAATGGAAGAAAAAGTATCCAATGTACACAGTCCTATTATGAAACTAATTTATAGATCTCAAATGAAAGCTACAACCTAATTCTAGCCTAAGAATATGGGGAGGGGATGGGGGAGGGGAGGGGAGAAGGGAGGATGGGTGGTGGGAGGGTGACTGGAAAGATCACCTATATGGTCTCTCTAACAAGGGTACACGTGAACTTTTCTAGAATTAGAGTATAAATGTTTTAACAATAACTAAGTAAATGACACAAAGTCTATGTTAACCAGTTTGATGAAAATATTTCACATTGTATATGAAAACACCACACTGTACCCCATGTTTGCATTAATGTATACCGCTATCATTTAATAATTAAAAAAAAAAAGATGTCTCAAGAATTCAACGAATTCAAAGACAAAATCAATAAAGATTTTGACACATTGAGGCAAGAACTTGCAGCTCTGAGAAACACAGTAGAATCCTTCAGTAACAGAATGGAGCAGGCAGAAGAAAGGATCTCTGACAATGAAGACAAATCTTTTGAACGCTCCCAAATGCTCAAAGAGGAAAAAAAGTGGAGAACAAAAACGGATCATTCTCTCAGAGAGCTCTGGGATAATTCAAAGAGATCTAATATTCACCTTATAGGAATTCCTGAAGGTGATCAGGTTGCTGCAAAGGATACAGATGCTTTACTTCATGAAATAATCAAAGAGAATTTTCTAGACATGCCAAGAGATTCTGAAATTCAGATAGCAAATAGATTCTTTTTATTTTTTTTGTGCAGTTTTTGGCTGGGAACTGAGTGTGAACCCACCACCTCTGGTATATGGGGCCAGCGCCCCACCACTTTGAGCCACAGGCCACTGCCCAGAAGACAGTTCCAGAACACCAGCACAATTCAACCCAAATAAAAATTCTCATAGACACATTATAATTAGCTTTGCCAAAGTTAATACAAAGGAGAAAATTCTGCAAGAAGCTAGATGTAAGAAAACCATAACCTACAAGGGGAAGAACGTTAGAATGACTGCAGATCTCTCTGCTGAAACCTTTCAAGCTAGAAGAGGGTGGTCATCGACCTTTAATCTCCTTAAACAAAATAACTTTCAACCCAGGATCCTGTATCCAACTAAACTGAGTTGCATCTATGAGGGAGAAATTAAATACTTTAATGACATGCACATGTTGAAGAAATTTGCCATAACTAAACTAGCTCTCCAGGATATTCTCAGACCTATCCTCCATAATGAACAGCACAATCCTCCACCACCAAAGTAAACTCACTCAGAAACTTTTGATCAAAGTCCAACTTCCACAGTGGAAGGATTAAAAATGTCCACAGGACTTTTGAAAAACTCGATACCCAAAATACTATCTGGCTTATCAATACTCTCAATTAATGTGAATGGCTTAAATTGCCCTCTAAAGAGGCACAGGTTGGCTGACTGGATACAAAAACTCAGGCCAGACATCTGCTGCATTCAAGATTCTCATATTACCTAAAAAAATGAACATAGGCTTGGCGCCTGTGGCTCAAGTGGCTAAGGCGCCAGCCACATACACCCAAGGTGGCGAGTTCAAATCCCCAGCCCAGGCCCGCCAAACAACACTGATGGCTGCAACCAAAAAAAATAGCCGGGGCGTTGTGGCGGGCGCCTATGGTCCCAGCTACTTGGGAGGCTGAGGCAGGAGACTTGCTTGAGCCCAGGAGTTGGAGGTTGCTGTGAGCGAGATGCCACAGCACTCTACCCAGGGGGATAGCTTGAGGCTCCGTCTCAAAAAAAAAAAAAAAAAAAAATGAACATAGACTCCGAGTGAAGGGATGATCATCTATAATTCAGACAAATGGAAATCAGAAAAAAGCAGGTGTTGCAATTTTATTCACAAATACAATAGGCTTTAAACAGACAAGGAAAGATAAGGATGGTCACTTCATATTTATTAAGGGTAACACTCAACATGATGAAATTTCAATTATTAACATTTATGCTCCCAACTAGAATGTGCCTCAATTTATAAGAGAGACTCTAACAGACATGAGCAATGTGATTGCCTCCAGCACCATAATAGTCGGAGATTTTAACACCCCTTTGGCAGTGTTGTATAGAATAAGAAGAAGCTAAGCAAAGAAATTTTAGACTTAAACTTAACCATTCAACATTTGCATTTAACAGACATATACAGAACATTTCATCCTAACAAAACTGAATACACATTCTTCTCATCAGCCCATGGATCATCCTCCAAAATTGATTACATTTTAGGTCACAAGTCTAACCTCAGCAAATTTAAAAGAATAGAAATCATTCCTTGTATGTTCTTGGACCATCATGGAATAAAAGTTGAACTCAGTAACAATAGGAATCTGCATACTCATACAAAAACATGGAAACTAAATAACTTCATGCTGAATGATAGCTGGGTCATAGATGAGATTAAGAAGGAAATTACCAAATTTTTGGAACAAAACGATAATGAATACACGAACTATCAGAACCTCTGGAATACTGCAAAGGCAGTCCTAAGAGGGAAATTTATAGTGTTGCAAGCCTTCCTAAAAAGAATGGAAAGAGAGGAAGTCAACAACTTAATGGGACATCTCAAGCAACTGAAAAAGGAAGAACATTCCAACCCTAAACCCAACAGAAGAAAAGAAATAACTAAAATTAGAGCAGAACTAAATGAAACTGAAAACAAAAGAATCATACAACAGATTAACCAATCAAAGGCTTGGTTTTTTGAAAAGCTCAATAAAATAGGTAAACCTTTGACTAACCTAACCAGAAGTAGAAGAGTAAAATCCCAAATTTCATCAACCAGAAATGATAAAGGCCAAATAACAACAGACTCCTCAGAAATTCAACAAATCTTTAATGAATATTACATAAAACTCTATTCTCAGAATATGAAAGGCTGAAAGAAATAGATCAATACTTGGAAACATGCTAACATCCTAGACTTAGCCTGAAAAAAAGTGGAAATGTTGAACAAGCCTATAACAAGTTCTGAAATAGCATCAACTATAAGAAATCTCCCCCAAAAGAAAAGCCTGGGGCTCAGCGCCTGAGGCTCAGGTGACTAAGGCACCAGCCAAATACATCATCTAAGGTGACGGGTTCAAATCCAGCCCGGGTCCACCAAACAACAATGATGGCTGCAACCAAAAAATAGCCGGGCGTTGTGGTGGGCGCCTGTGGTCCTAGCTACTTGGGAGGCTGAGGCTGGAGACTCGCTTGAGCCCAGGAGTTGGAGGTTGCTGTGAGCTGTGATGCCAGGGCACTCTACCCAAGGGGACAGCTTGAGGTTCTGTCTCAAAAAAAAAAAGAGGGACTTTACCTAAGAAATGCAATCAGTGTAACCTAATCCTTTGTATCCTCAATGAATCCCCCCAAATAAATAAATAAATAAGAAATGTAACAGGTTTACAAAGTTGGATTACTGTTTCTAAACTTAAGGTTTTGGCTTCAAACTAAATGGTTCTTCCCAATCTCAAAAGCATACAAATATTCAGGTAACTTTTCCCTTTTGTGTTTATTGTTTTACTATTGTTCCTCTGTATTTCTGTATTTCAGTGGTTCTCAACCTTCCTAATGCTGTAATGTATTTTCCTTGTTAAAAAGGGGTCGCTACCCACAGGTTGAGAACCGCTGCTGTATTTCAAATTGGACAAGTATTACTTTAAAATAAGGAAAAAAAGATAAGTACTGAAAATAAGTAAGCAAAATACGCATAAATGTAGAATTTGAATAGTGCCAAATTCATGATAAAAGTAGACTATAAGGGCAGAAAGATTTCAGAGAAACAAAGGATAAAAATGAAGGTGTCTGAAGAACACGTTCCTGAAGGAGGTATGATTGGGTCTTGAAGAATGGAAGGGAAGTAGATTCAGAGGGGAGGGAAAGAAGCAGACAGATTGGGGGAGTGGAAATGCAACAGAAGATGCATTTGAATTTGGGGATAATGAGAGAATTTTGTCTCAAGCGTAGTATTTATGTAAAAGAGAAAACTTGGAAGACGTAGGGTCTACGTTGTAAAGCACTTGGAATCAGGATTTAAGGTATTTTACACTTTATTCTGCAAAACTGAGAGGCAAATTTGAGAACTGACTATACTTGGAGAAAAGTTACTAAAAAAAGTAAGTACATGAAGGATAAAAAAAAAATCACAAGGTCAGGAAATAGCTCAGACTGATATGTTAGTCAACAGTTCTGATTAGATAACTTCAGGGTTGGTTTTGATCAAAAGAAAAACAAAAAGTCTCTGTCTTTCGAATGAAAAATAGCTTATGGTTTATCTTGGAATTCAAGGCTTTGTAAATATTTTGGTTTTTCATGGCTTATCTTAGAGTGCAAATCTTTTAGGAATGTCAGCTTTTTCCAGGCTATGGCACAAGATGATCTTGCTTAGTCACTATGGTGGGCAGGGTTAGATAAGTTATCAGTTTTCTTTCTGATATATTACAGACTAGAATGTAAAACTCAGATGTCCATAGCCTTCAGTAGGGCCACCAGGTAGATTTGTGTTGATTGCACAGGCCGGGCACTGCTCAACTCCAGATGTTATGTGCACAGCGCCCCCTGGAGTTATAAAATGCAAAATCTGTTCTGCCATACAAAGAAGCCAGGTAGGTAACACAGATCGGTGAAGCTCATGGCCCATTAAGGGATTCCACCTATTTAAAAAATAATGTTCAGAACACTGTGGAGTAATAAACAGATTTGAAGACTATACTGGGCTTTGGAGCTCCTGTTTGGGATCTCTGCTATAGAATATAAAGGTGGTTGATATTTGTTATTTTTGATCAGGGTAATGATGCAAAGAGTTATGTAAAATATGGCACTGTAGAGAAAAGAGACTAGAGAAAAAAAGTCAAAAGGTGTTTCAATAACTCAGGGTTGAAGAAACTGGGGCCTGACCCAAGACGTTAGGAACAGATGTAGAAAGAAAAAATTAATAGGATTTAGTAATAGGATTCAGATTTGATTCAGAATCAAATCAATCCAGACTTGATTTCCCATAAGGGAAAAAGAGAGACCAGGGTAATGGAAGGTTTTTACATTGGGTCCGTAAGAAAATACCTGAAAGAAAACAATTTACCTTGGAAACAACAAATTCAGACTTTTTTAAAAAAGATCTTTTTAGAAAATGATAATAAAAATCATCTTTTCGAAGATTGTATAATGCTTTGATATTGTTCATAGTGAAAAAGTGGGAAAAAGGTAAGAAAAGGAAAAAGTTGGAACTATACAAAATATTTAATATCTGAGCAATGTGATTATGAGTTATAATAATTTTCTTCTTTATACCTATACTAGGTTTCCAAAATTTCTACAGTGTGTTACATTTATAAACCGAAAAAATGCTTATGCCAAAAAAAAAAAAAAAATGCTTATGAAGGTCCTGAAGACTTGCCTTTTATATAGCGCATAAATTCAGTCTTCATTATTTTGTTATTGTGGCCTCTACATACAGTAGTAAGTGCTAATAGGCTTGGCTTTTTGAAGTAGAAAACATTGGTCTGGCTCGGTGCCTGTGGCTCAAGTGGCTAAGGCGCCAGCCACATACACCTGAGGTGGCAGGTTCGAATCCAACCTGGGCCGCCAAAACAACAACGATGGCTGCAACCAAAAAAACAGCCAGGTGTTGTGGTGGGTGCCTGTGGTCCCAGCTACTTGGGAGGCTGAGGCAGGAGACTCGCTTGAGCCCAGGAGTTGGAGGTTGCTGTGAGCTGAGATGCCACAGCACTCACCCAGGGGAAAAGCTTGAGGCTCTGTCTCAAAAACAAAAAAAAAAAAAAGAAAAGAAAACATTAGTCCTTTTCTAAAAGGTTCTAGATAAAAGTCCTTGTAATCTCAAGGAAATAAAGATTTAATGTTTTCCAGTCATATAGATTTGTGTCAGGCATTATTTTCTGCTTAAAAAACTACTTTTAATTCTGTTAATAATTTTTAGAAAAGGCATAGTTTTTTGTTTTGGTTTGGTTTTTGTTATTTTAGAGTTAACTATTAGCCCTTTCCAAGTGGTATTCATTCATGCCTTAAAGCCTATCTGAATTTTTGCCAACAACAAAAAGATTCAAGGCAAAAATGAATAATAGTAATATCAACAATAAAAATAGCCTGTTTGTAGGCTAAAGTTTTAAAAAATGGCTTCATGTGTATTTGGTGGGATTACTCGTCTGACCTTTAAGAAAAAACCAGGATGTAATGGTAATAATTATGGCAGGTTTTCTTAGCTCTATTTTGTGGAGGAGATATTGATACTCACAATAAGGCCTCTTGATCGGTACCACAGTTATCAAATTGTAAAACTGGTATTGTGATTTTTCTAACATTATGAATTGAAAAGAATGGTAGTCCTTTTTTTTTTTTTTCCTGAGACAGAATTTCACTCTGTTGCTCTAGGGTAGAGTGCTATGGTGTCAGTTAGCTCACAGCAACCTCAAACTCCTGAGCTCAAGCAATCTTCCCACAATGCCAAGATTACAGTTGTGAGCCACTGCACCTCCCAGCTAGCTAGGGCTATTAATCTCCTAACCACATTGTCCAGCCCCATAACCTGCTCAAGCTCCAGACAGTGAAACCCAAAATACAACCAAGGAGAACAGAAAGTGTCTAAAAACTCTAATTTCTTAAAGGTATGTTTGGCATTTTAGACTTTGCCCAATGTTTGCACATAAATCCTTTCTCAAAACATTACAAGAAGGAAGTTCTGAGTTTAATAACAGAAATGATCAAAAATCTTGCAAGTTTGCTGCCCTAAGTTCACACCTACTAGCAGAATAATTTTTTGTGTGTGTGAAAATCTTTTATACTTGTTATAAATGGTTAAATTAGGGGAGCATAACTCTTGGATAACCTGAAGCAGAACTTCAAGAATCAACATCAGTTCCACGTGGTTTTATCTCCCAAATTAGTTTTCTCTTCATACTTTTTTCATGTTATCCCATTTGTAATTATGCCCACTGCCCACACAGAAGTCCTCATTGTTCTTTGATCGAGATGTTCAGTTGTCTTAATTGATGCTCTGCCGTTCCTCATGAAAACATTTTTTTAACACAATTTTTATTTGTATGTTTTCCTGCCAGCATGATTAACTTCTAACATATACTATTTGGATATGCATGCTTTTGTGCTAACACCCGTACTTCTCTGTGCTGTACACCCTTACTGCTAATTTGGATACACTAACAAATAGCTCATTTATCAACCTTTTAATCACTTTAAAAGCAACATTGGTTTCTATAAAGTTTATATTTAAGTCACCATAAATATTTATCAAGTGAATGATTAAATGAATAGCAGCTAAGAAAAGAGATGCCACAGCCAACTTTGAGTGTGTTATTTTGAAAAATAGATTTTTCTTTTAATATTTGTGTTAAACATAGCTTGAACGTACATGAAATCCTAGAAATTTGTTATCAGCAGCTTTGCAATTTGGGAAATAAACCAAAGCTGAATATTTTAAAGAATGAATACATCTGGAAATCCTTGCTCTCCAACAAAACAAAACAAAGTACTCTTTGTCAAAAGGTGTAGTTTTTTTCAGTGTTCTAATTTTTAAAAAAATTTTATCTGCATATTTGCATAAAATATTTCTTTATGTGCAAAATGTATGTTTTACCTCCATAAAATGCCTAAAAGTTAGTTAATAGCTACTTTGGTTGAATCTATACACAATGATTAAGTGTATTTAATATTAGTAATTTAATGAAAAGCATTCCTTGCCCAATGGATATATACATTTTTGAAAGAATAAGCAGAACCATATAATATGAAATGCTATATAAATTTTTCTATGTAAAAATATTATGTACAATACTGTTAAAATATCTCATGCTTTGATCAGGTGGTAAATCAATAAAGTTTTAAAAAGTAAAAAAAAAAAACAGATTTAGTTTTTATTTTAAAGAATACTTTTTGATGAGCAATATAAATGCTCTAAGCCTACTAGTAATTTAGAACATAAAATATTTTAAGATACCACGCCTAAGCAGTAAAGTGTAAATCTGAAGAACAAGATTTTGAAAATGTGACCATACATTGTAGCTTCGCAGAGAAGCAATCCATTATCCTCTGGCTCAAAGATAGATAGCGCGGTGCCTGTGGCTCAAAGGAGTAGGGCACCGGCCCCATATGCCAGGGGTGGCGGGTTCAAACCCAGCCCTGCAAAAAAAATAGTCTGAGATAATTTATTATATTGAAATAGATAAATCATAAAAGAGAAACTTGTTTCTTTAAAACATATTACTAAAGACTTAGCAGTTTAAAATAACAAACATTTATCTCCCATGGTTTCAGATAATGAGGAATCTGGGAGCAGCTTAGCTGATTTGTTCTTGGCTCAGATTGTCCAAGGTTATAGCCAAAATGTCAGCCAGGGCTGCAGTCATCTGAAGGCTTAACTGAGCTGGGGGATCCAAGCTTTCTCACATGGTTATTGGCAAGAAACCTCAGTTCCTCGCCACAGGTGCTTCTCTGGAGGGCTGCTTCTGATATGGCAGCTGGCTTCCCCCTGAGTAAATAACCAGAGAGAGAAAGAGAGAGAGGATGCCACTAAGATTGCTGGTCACGGTGGCTCACATCTGTAATCCCAGCACTGTGAGAGGCTGAGGCAGGAGGACTGCTTGAGCTTAGGAGTTTAAGACTTATCTGAGCAAGAGTGAGACACTGATTCATTTAAAAAAATGATGGCTCAGTGCCTGTAGCTCAGTGGTTAGGGCGCCAGCCACAGACACCAGTGCTGACGGGTTCAAACCCAGCCCAGGCCTGCTAAAACAACAATGACAACACCAACAATGAAAAAACACAGCTGGGTGTTGTGGCAGGTGCCTGTGGTCCTGGCTACTTAGGAGGCTGAGGCAAGAGTTTGAGGTTGCTGTGAGCTGTGATGCCACAGCACTCTACCAAGGGTGACAAAGTGAGACTCTGTCTCTAAAAAAAAAAGGTTCTTTCCTTTAAAACAGATAATAAAAATAAAAAAATGAAAAACCCAGCTGGAAGCCATGGCAAGCACTTATAATCCCAGCAGCTTCTGGAGGCTGAGGCAGTGGGATGCCCATGGCCAGAGTCTGAGGTTGCAGTGAGCTATGAAGCCACTGCACTCTGCTCAGGGCATAAGGTGAGACTCTGTCTCAACAAAGAAGGAAAGAAGGGAGGGAGAATGCCACCAAGACAGAAGCCACAGTCTCTTTTATAACCTCTTCTCAGAAATGACATAACACCATTTCTGCCATACGCAATGGGTGCCTCCGACCATGCCCCGGTACAATGTGGGAGGGGATGACTGGAAGGAAGGATCACTGGGGGCTGGCTACTAATCTCCGTTGTATTCTTTTTTTTTTCTTTTAACCACCCTGAATAGAGTGCTGTGCTATCATAGCTCACAGCAACCTCAAACTCTTGGGCTCAAGTAATCACCTTGCCTCAGCCTCCCGAGTATCTGGACTACCAGCACCCCCACAACGCCTGGCTATTTTTAGGGATCTCGCTCTGGCTCAGGCTGGTCTCGAACCCCCGAGCTCAGGCAGTCCACCCTCCTTCTGGGATTACAGGTGTGAGCCGCCGCACGGGCCCTCCCCTCTATTCTTTATGATCATCTCCCACTCTCTTGCTTTTGCAGCGTCCTCTTTACTGATTCTTACCGTATCTTGGTTCTGGATATTCTGAAACTATACTCTAAAGCATCACCCTATATCCCTGGTTGGCCAGGTTCCAACCTGCCAGCCCTGGTGTATATGGCTGGTGCCCTGCCCCGGAGCTACAAGCACTGTGCCTTTTTTTTTTTTTTTTTTTTTTGAGACAGAGTCTCAAGCTTTCACCCTGGGTAAAGTGCCATGGCTTCATAGCTCATAGCAACCTCCAGTTCTTGGGCTCAAGTGATCCTCTTCCCTCAGTGTTTCTATTTTTAGTAGAGACAGCGTCTCGCTTTTTGCTAGGCTAGTCTGGAACTTGTGAGCTCAGGCAATCCACCCGCCTTGGCCTCCCAGAGTACTGGGATTACAGGCGTGAGCCACCTTGCCCAGCCAATCCTAGTGTATTTAAGGAGCTTTAAAATGACAGAGAAGAAGAAGTGAAGGAAGTGAGGAACAGTAAATATATATATATATGTGTGTGTGTGTATATATATATATATATATATAAAGGGATCATCCTTGTCCAGAAATCAATAAGAAAGGTATGAGGCTTGGTCCTAAATACCCTAACACTATCTTTTCAAGTTGTCTGATATTCCCTCATCTCATAGTGCTGCTCTTGTTTTTATTATTAAATTATTACATTTATGGCTGGTGTGGTTTCATGTTTATAGTTTCGTTATGTTTAGAATGATTTATAGACTCTTCTGTAATTAAGACATAACTCAGATCCTTTACCACGTAAATTATTTGCAGCTGAGTGTAACCTTGATGTTTGAATTATCAGCTGGAAAGAAAACACAAAAAAATTTCAAACCGTTATCTTTGGTACCAGGACAAACCAGGAGCATTCTGATCCTGTTAGTTGTTCAAACAAAGACTGGATGTGCTGCTTTCCACAGTGTACCAGCAGCCCACAGTAAGAAGATAAACTATCAGATGTGACCTTCAACTTCAACATGGTCAGATTATAAAGAATTTCAGCAGCAGAGATTACAACCTAAAATCACTCCAGCAAGTCACCCTGAGTATCTCTTATTATAGGGTGTAACGCTAAGGAAATTTTTGATCAATGTCGTAAGATGTTTTTTTCAAAATTTTATTCTTATGAGTCAAGTTTATGACATCATGACCCGGGCATGAATCACAAGATCCAAAAAGCTTTCCAAGGTTTGGCAAGCTTGGTATCTCTGTCTCCTTGACATTCTCTTGTAACATTCCAGACAGGCTGTTGAGACTGAGGTAGAGGTGAAATGGGAAGCCTACAAGAAAATTGTAAATGTTTGTAAAATCTGCTGAGGGATTGGAGAAGGATGGCCCTGAACCATCAAAAAGACCGCTCAGCTCTCTCGGAGGTTCACCTGAGTTTGCGTGGATTTATTGTGGCTATTGCATACCAGACCCTTTAAGTTTGTCTTCACGTTTAATCCTCATGGCATCCAAATATGTAAATATTAGTCTCCTGATTACATAGAATTAAGTTACTAATACAAGCTGCCACAGTTAGTGATGGTTTCGTGGTTGAATACAGTGGAAAACCAGATAAGTTGGGGAAAATAGCCTGAGCTCAGTCCCTCCTACACTTTTCTAGACCTGTGTCTTGCAGGGAGTGGGGCTGCTCTCTGTTCACGGCTGTGCCACTGCTGGGAAGCCCAGGCTGCTCAGCTGTGGTCTGGGGATGAACTTGGCCACATCTTCCAGTCAGCTTTATTAAGGCAATATTTTGATCTCATTTCTCTGACTCCTATATTTCTCTCAATTCGTTCTAAATTCAAAAAGAAAAAAGATACCATTCATTAGCTCACACAAGGCTTTTCAGCTGGTCTGAACTCTTACCCAAGACCCAGAGGCCCTGGGGATATGACCTTAGATTTACCTTCTTGCCACTCTGCCACCCAGAATGTGTTGAAGTAAGACGAAAACGAATGTTAGCAGGTCAGACTGTACCTGGTTTACAGAAGCCACTGATTGATGAGTTGGCATGTGACTTGGCACTTCAACTCCTAGGGACTGTGCAACAAGCATAGGACACATATAGGCAGGAGATGGAAAGGGTAGCTGCCCTGCCATGCCTTCTGCTCTGGGTTCAACCTCATCTCTTGCAACTGAGCATGCCTGCGTGGTGGAAGGGTGCAGGAGCTACACCTAACGTGTTGCTGGGCATCAGAAGGCCGCTGCTGTCAGTCATGCACCTTGTTTACTATGCATCTTTTAAACCTAAGTAAATTGGGGTAGGGAACATACTGTGACATACATTTTTTTTTAATCAGTTTTGAACCTGAGACCAACCAACCTGCAGAAAGTAGTCCACTAAATTCCAACACCTAGGACCTACTCTTTAATGATTGGATTATTAGGCTCGGCGCCTGTGGCTCAAGCGGCTAAGGCGCCAGCCACATACACCTAAGGTGGCGGGTTCGAATCCCCAGCCCGGGCCCGCCAAACAACAATGATGGCTGGCAACCAAAAAATGGCCAGGCGTTGTGGGGGGCGCCTGTAGTCCCAGCTACTTCGGAGGCTGAGGCAGGAGACTTGCTTGAGCCCAGGAGTTGGAGGTTGCTGTGAGCTGTGATGCCATGGCACTCCACCCAGGGGGATAGCTTGAGGCTCTGTCTCAAAAAAAAAAAAAAAAAAAAGGATTGGATTATTAAAGTTCTTTGTTAGATTGCTCGTAGCTCCCCTGTCACTCATTCCAACCCTTATTTCAATTTTCCTTCCTTTTGTAGAGAAAGAGAAAAGCTGGAAACTTGACCTTCTCAGATTTCCTTTTAGGGCAGCTCCATGACTCGTGTCTGACTAAAAATAAAAATAAAAATGTACACTGAATTTTGCTAGTACTGCCTCTTCCACATCATTCTTCCTGCTCAAAACACATGAGTGATGCCCAAGGCTCAGCAGTCGTTTCCTTGATGGCATTGTTGAGGTGCCACATCAGCCTTGGCCTTCGTATTCCCAGACTTCTTGGCGTGGGAGACAAAGAGACCCCCTATTTCTGGCGGCCAGGTGTGGTGGCTCACACCTGTAATCCCTAGCACTCTGGGATTGCCTGAGCTCGGGAGTACTGAGACCAGCCAAAGCCAGAGCAAGACCTCACATCTCTAAAAAAAAAATAGCTGGGCACTGTGGCAGGCACCTGTAGTCCCAGCTACTTTGGAGGCTGAGGCAAAAGAATCTCTTGAGCCCAAGAGTTTGAGGTTGCTGTGAGCTGTGATACCATGGTACTCTACCAAGGGTGACAAAGTGAGGCCCTGTCTCCAGAAAAAAAAAAAGAGACCCCTTACTTCTTTAAGCAGTCAAGTGCAACCCTAACTGATATATTTATAAATTCGATTTCCATGTGTGGTAGGTAGAATAATTGTTCCCTAAAGATGTCCATGTCCTAATCTCTGGGACACGTCAATGACAAAAGATGTGATTAAGTTAAGGACATCCAGATAGGGAGATTATTCTTGATCATCCAAATGACCCCAATATATTTATAATTATGAAAGTCCTTCTAACTGAAAGAAGGTGGCAGAAGGGAGGGTGTTGTCAGAAAGAGATGTGGCAATAGAAGTAGGGTCAGAGAAATTCTATATTACTGGCTTGAAAAAAGGAGGGAGGGGACCATGATTTTTTTCTATGTTTTTACTTGAAAAACAAAAAATACTAAATATAAACACCCCACTATCTTCATCTTGGCAACACTTAAAAAGCAAAAGTCTTCCTCTGTTCTCATTCCTACCAATCCCATCTAATGGGTATTTGCTGTTAATAATTTTTTATGTGTATCCTTTCAGATATATAGTCAGGCCCAGGGATGTTCTAATAAATCTGTTTTAACCAAGTGCCACAGTGTTGCTGGGCTCTTTAGGACACATTTTATTTAGTTGGATATACTTTAGTAGTTTTAGCATGGTTGTAAACTTCTTGAGAGCATTAGCCACAATACATTCATCTCTGCAGAACAGATGATGTTATATAACAGGTTTCCAACAAACAACTAATTAAATCAAGAACTAGGAGCTTTGCTAATAAGGTCCCACTTAATCTGTGATGTAAGAATACAGTATGTAGTCCTCACTCTCTCTGCAGCTTGTGAGAAATTCTCTTCCTGACATGCTTAGGGACCCAAAAGTCTTGCCACTGCTCCATGTTGACCCCTCTGTCCTCCAAGTGGACATTGCAGCACCTGGGGAGAGACCAAGTTCTCACTGGAGAGCCCTGGGCGTGAGTCAGTAAGGCCTCGGAAGCCAAGTTATCTGAGGCCAGGGACATATCAGTGGGGTGGCTTTGAGTTTGGCTATGCTCCCTGTTCTCCAGTTTAAACTTTGGTTCACCCAACATCTGATTTTTAAGACAATTTAGGATCTTGGGGATCTGATAATCTTGGTGGGCAACTTTCAGCGGTCAGGGTAGTTTTTGCCTTACTGACATCCACACTTATCACTGGGGAACTTTCTCACGTGCTAGTTGTCAAATCAGTACTAGATTGTAATAGGAGAGTACAGAGGTCCCTGGCCTCACATATCTCCCTGGACATGTGGAAAGTGGAAAGATGCTCTGAATTCTTCACCCTTTGGCCCTGAAGACTTTTTTACTCCATCAGTGGAACTCACTTTCTCATCTGTTGGCTCATGTCCAACCCCAGCTTGCCTTGTGGGCAGCACATCAATTGGCTAATACAATCTGTTTCTGACTCACTTCATCTACACTGCTGGGTGGAAGCAGAGAAGTCCACCTGCCATCCCCAATTGTCTGGATGTTCTCTGTAAGCTCCTGGTTAGTACTGTTATGTAGGGATTATGATAACTGAGCCCCCTACCCTTGAAAAAGAAACTTCTCCTGAGTCTTTTAGTCCCAGCCCCCGTAAGGGTGTGGAGGTAAAATTCCAAGAAGAGGCCTAAAGATAAGGAAGTATGCAAGGAGGGGTTGATGCCAGAAAAAGCCCTTGGTAGAAAGTCCTGAGTCTTTGGAAACTTTCTCAAATTATGTTGAACTATGTACCCCCACCTTGTGACCCATGAGCTAATTACCATTACCATTAAGCTAACTGCAAACTTGGCTTCTGTTTGTGTTTGCTTGCAAATTTAAGCAGTAAGAAAAGTATAAAAGGCAATTTTACCTGGCACTCAGGGCTGCTTGCTTTCCACAGCAACCAGCCATTTATTACACCATGTAGGTGTAATAAATTTCTATTGATTATTGCATAAAAGTGGGGTCCGAGTTTCCTTTTCAGCTGTGCGAGTCACAGCAGGGTAAAGATGAGAAGGAAGATATGTCTTGTTTAGAGGATTTCCAAGCACTGACATTTGTTTGGTCTATGGTAAGGGGTTTCCAAGGATTGACCAATCAGAAAGGGGTAGAGAAACCACAAAGTAGAGATACAATCAATGCCACAAAACAGGGTTTGGAGTATGTGCAAGAGGATTTCCAGCGTCCTCAACTAACACAGGGTTCATTACCATTTAATTACCATAACAGCTTAGGGGGCCATATGGTTTCCATGAAAGATTATGGGAAGACACATACACAAAACAGGAACAGTTATATAACTCTAACCTGTCAATCACCCAAGGCAGGAAATGGAAACTCCACCAGAAGAAAGGAGAGACAGTCCATTTATCATATAAAAACTTGTGTGTGCTAAAATTCAAGGTCTTGGCTCGGTGCCTATGGCTCAACCGGCTAGGGGGCCAGCCACGTACACCTAAGGTGGCGGGTTCGAATCCCCAGCCCGGACCTGCCAAACAACAATGATGGCTGCAACCAAAAAATGGCCAGGCGTTGTGGCGGGCGCCTGTGGTCCCAGCTGCTTGGGAGGCGGAGGCAGGAGACTCGCTTGAGCCCAGGAGTTGGAGGTTGCTGTGAGCATGACGCCATGGC
>CAUYQS010091291.1:0-12262 GCA_963574585.1 Otolemur crassicaudatus
TCCCAGCTACTTGGGAGGCTGAGGCAGGAGACTTGCTTGAGCCCAGGAGTTGGAGGTTGCTGTGAGCAGTGAAGCCATGGCACTCTACCCAGGGGGATAGCTTGAGGCTCTGTCTCAAAAAAAAAAAAAAAAAAAAAAAAAAAAAGTCATTCATATCAAGGAAACCAAGGAAGTGTGAAGCTGGATTCCTGGATGCCTCCTCCACACTGACGAGGGCCTAGACAGTATTGCTTTAAGCAGGTGCCTGAGAAGGGACGCTAAGAAAGAGGATTCAAGGGGGAAGGGAGGGAAGCCTGCCCTGCCCATGAGGATGAACAGAATAACCATCGATCAACAGGAAGAGACAATCAATGGCCAGTAGAAAAGGACAACATTGCCTGGAGGCGCAGAGAAGCCAATGAAAGATCTGCAACCAATTTCACATCGACAGAGTGTTTATGCCCCTGCAGGCCTGTGTGTCTCCTCACTCTGACTTTTCCTCCATGAGAGGGACCCACTCCCAACTTTCTTTGGAAGTATTCTAAACTTTTCTCTTTGTTCTTTCTAAATAAAATTTCTCTTTATTACACTGAAGCTTGTACAAGTTACTTTTACTTCCTATTCACACTGCCTGTGTTGCTCCAGCTTATTTCCAGTGTCCATTCATTTTGCTTTCAATTACTGCCCTGCCTTGGTGGAACTTTCTAGCTCAGCAGAATGATTGAATCAAGTCAATGGGGTTCAAGAATAAGGTGACCAGATTTTAACATTGGTAAACTGGGACACCATTGATGGTGGGCGGGGTCTGACAACAATGCAAACTTTGATAAGCAGTTCTTGATAATCACTTCTCAACAATTATTTGTTATTATTACAATTTAACATTATAAAATTAACAAAAATAACATAAAACTCATATCCTAGTGAAATAGCCACATGGCAGCCGAAAACCGTATATTCCCTTACTGTTCTCCTGCCCATTGGTGCATTCTTTCCAAAAATCGGGACTTTTTAAAATGCCGCAGACCCAGGACAAATTGTTAAAAATCGGGACTGTCCCACCACAAGCAGGACGTCTGGTCGCCCTATTCAAGGAACTGGGACCAATGACCCCCAGCAGTGCCAATGTGTGTGAGGAGAACCCAAGAGGCTGAAAATGTCAGTAACAAAGAGTGGTTCACCATGGAAATGGTTTTACTCATGACAGAAAGAGGAGAGCATAAAATTGGTGAGCAAGGAGAATACTGATGCTACCTGCCAGTTTGATGAGGGCTAGAAAATGGGGATTGGTGTTCTCAAAATATGGTTTAATTTTAGTAAAAGAAGGCATGCACTTTGAAGACTCTCAGAATATTGGGTATTTTGTTCACAGTGGAAAGAGAGCTCCGCAAAGCACATAGAAGAAATTGGGAGAAAATGGAGCAAAAGAATAAGTTAGGGAAAGATTTCTCATAGTTATTACTAACTCGATAATTGAAGAAATATTTATCAGGTGACTTCTATGTGCCAGGTACTGTTCTAGAAACCATGAAAAGAGCAGGCAGTTACCCTCCAGAGAAGCCTGGAGTTGAGGACTCCATATTCACATAGACTATTGGACATGGCATTATGGAGGAAATAGGCTGCTCCTTTTCACTTTCTCCAAATTGCTATAACCATATAAATGTTAGCCCAGAATAAAACAGACAAAACAAATTAAAAGAAAATATATTACTGGGGGGCAAAAGCTCTATAGAAGAGATGAAATATAGAAGCAGGATATTTGTGACAGTGTGAGCAGAACCAGCCACCAAGCTAAAAGATATAACTTAAGAGAATAAATTAGATGAAGAAGGGAAATTTTTAAAAGGCTAAGATATAAAATGAGTATACTTTGTGAGATTTACTCAAATAATTGTTGCAAATATCTAGAGGTACATAGACACATAAGCTTAGATTTAGAATAACTATAATTGTTTTGAATGTGTATATTGGTATTACTCTAGAATTGTAATTTTCCCAGTCTATGATGGATATTCTACATAAACTAGACATAGTTTTATAGACAAATTCTCCCATAGGTCACCTGAGCCATATAAAGAGAGCTTTTAAATCTGTGTCCCTGTGAAATGGAACATCATTTTTTTCCCTGAAGGTGTTCTCCTGATCACATCTGCAGTAAATTAAGTTTATGTAGACATGCACCATTCAAGATCCTCCAGTTCCACGAACATTTTGTTCTTACCACTCTTCCTTGGTAATTAAAATATTACCTAAAGAATTCTGACATTAACTAGACATTGATTAGGTAATAAACAACATTTTTAAAAATTACTACCACATTTCTTTGTTATTGCAGAGGGTGGGCCTATGAAAAATTATGCAATAGATATTTTGTTTCTGAAGGTGCCACCATGTGGTACCACCTCAGGTATAACTATCCACTGACTTGCCATGGCTTTAACCTAAGGTTCTCACAACTGGAATTCCTTCCAGCTTAAGGCAGCAAACTTGGGAGCTGACACTGATTCAGAAGACCATCTGAAGAATCAGAAGAATATCTATGATAAACATAGATATTCTAAGAAGAAAATGAAGAACTTCTTTACAAATTTAGAATTGTAATTTTTTTCAGATATTGAAATGTAAAATTTTACTTTCTCCTTGAGCTGTGCTTCATTTATTCTCAGATTAGCTAGTTGGTACTTGTGCCCCTCAGGAGATAACAGGAGCCTAAGGCAGCTGGATAGGGTTGGGCTGAAGGAAGCCCCAGGTGTTCTGAAGGGCAAGGCAAGCAGTGGAGGGCCTTGGCTGATGGTAAACTTGAGGTAGGACTGCGGGTAAAAAGGATAGGTAGAAAGTGAGAAAACAGTCAAGGACGGCAAGACCAAAGAGGTGCTCTAGCAACTTTCCTTTGCTAACCTACTTCTCAGACACCCCTGCCCCTTGCCTGGGTGAAGGGCCTTTGTCTTGAATAAAAGTGAAGAAAGTATCTAGTCTGCCATGATGAATTACTCACAGCAGAACATTCTCGCCACTGTAATAGCTTGTTTTTATAGAAATTTCACAATGGGAAGATTTACTTCATCTGAAGACCCTGTTTATTTCCCTAGAATTTAAGTACTTACCTTGACAGGTTACTTCAGCTTATACTTTGATAAAAGTCAGAATTGACAGTGCTGAATAAAAATGGGATTTTACATTAAAATCCTTGGCACTTAATTTTGTAATTTATCAGAATCACTTAGGAAAAAAATTTAAAAATCTGAAAATATACATTTTTAAAATGCATCATTGAACTTAAAATAGTCCTAAAAGTCTTATCTATAATGGCCAAAGAAAAAATAATTATGTTAATGTCATATTTACTAGTCCAATAGCAAGTTGAAAATCATGAAATTATCATTCCCTCTATATCAAAAGTGGATTAAATTTCTTGACTCAGATAAATGATCCAAACTTTAATGTTGTGTGAATGAAAATAAAATCTAAACCACCCGCCCAGCTTACAGATTAAGGAGACCCCAGAAAAACCTTAAAGCTTGAGTTGCAGGACGTAAGGAGGAGGCCTAGTTACACCCTGTCCTTTTTGAGTTATTCTTCATAACAATCAGATAGTAAATCATTAACAGGCCTAAGGCCATGTAAGATGAGAAGGGACACTAAGAGTAGGGCTCCAAGGGGGGTGAGAGGAAACCAGCCCTTGCTGAACCCATGTTTGAGGGCCCATAACAATGTGGGTAACCATGGCAGTAACCATGGTAACCAATGACCAATTAAAAAGAGATCATTAATGACCAATAGAAAAAGGCTTTACTGCCCAGAGCCAGAAAGGCCAATGAAAGCCTTGCAACCAGTTTCAAATGGAGGGAGTATTTACACTCCTTCAGGCCTTAGGTCTCTCTCCCTCCCTCTCTCTCTCTCTCTTCCCTCCTTCCCTCCCTCCCTCCCTCTCTCTCTCTCTTCCCTCCATCCCGCTCCTCTCTCTCTCTCTTCCCTCCCTCCCTCTCCTCTCTCTCTTCCCTCCTCCCTCCCTCTCTCTCTCTTTCTCTCTCTCTTCCCTCCCTTTCTCTCTCTCTCTTTCTCCTTCATGAGAGGGACCCACTTCCCCCTCCCTTTGGAAGTACTCTAAACTTTCTCTTTGTTCTTCCTAAATAAAATCTCTCTTTGTTACCCCGAAACTTGTGTAGCTTACTTTGGCTTTCTATCCACACTGCTTGTGCCACTCCAGTTTTATTTTCAGTTTACACTGACTTGAGCTTTCCATTATTGTTGTGCCTCAGTTCAACTCTAGCTTATCGGAGTACTTGAACCAGATCAACTGAGTTTGAGGAACTGGGGTCCTCTACCCGAAACATAAGACAAATATTAGAATCACATCTTCACTCTTCAATTTTCTTAACAGATCACGTGAGTTTCAATTAATATCCAGCAGCTTGTCTCTAATTAATGGACTTCTTTATCATAACTCAAAACATTACAGGCCTTTAGATAAGGTTCATTTCCTTAACTAGTTACAAATCAATGAATCTTTTAAACCCACCTGTATCCCATAAGCACGCCACCTCCCCCTGATTCTAGATATCCTGCTTTTAAGTGGGGCCAAACCAGTGTCAGTCTTCCATGTATTAAATGATTATTTTGCATGTAATTCCTGTCTCCTTCAAATGTATAAAACCAAACTGTATCCTAGCCACCCAGGGACCACTTACTCAAAGCTTCTTGACCACAGCTCTCCTTGACACAGTCACATACATTCAGCTCAAAATAGAGTTTGGATTCTTTTCTGTCTATATATGTATCTGGGTTTATACAACTTCTATGAAATATTTCTGTGGATGTTAACCTTCTTTATTGTAGTACCTGTTCTTAAAAACAATATTAAAAACACTTTATATCATGATTATCTCTAGTTATGTAAACTTACTGGGAAAATATTTTGATCATTAAGTACTGCCCCAGAGGGCTTAATTCAATCCCTAACTGAAAATATTTGACACTAATTAAGAGTGAGTATCCAACTCATCTAATCAACAACAAGAAGATTTTTCATACAAAAGAGAGGGCAGTGTGAATGTGATTATAGAAGTCTCAATAGGTTTTTTACTTAAAAACTACATAATGCACATCCTTTACAGCAATAGGTGTGTAATCACATTGGATTGGAAAAGAAATTTCTTTATGAAGACACAGTACAATCAGGCATAAAGAACATTAAAGAGATAAGATAATTGTTAAACAACTGATGTAACGTAACACACATGGGGTATAACAATTGTAGAAATACATTTCATGAAAAACTTAAAGGACATTCTAACTCCAAAGATTATAATGAAAATTTAAGAGAATAGAAATACGTGGCAAGTGGAGGGGGTGTTGCCCCCCTCTTTAGTAGTAGTAGTTGTGTAGAAAACAATTCCCTTTGAACTTGGGAAATAATAGTGTGTGTCATGCCTTGGCACTTTATTTTCTGTGGTACAGAAGGTAATAGCACAGACTTAAATTAACCTTACTTTCTCTATATATTGTCTCTAAAAGAAAATCTGTGATTTGCTACATGCAATTTGAAGACTAATTGAATCAAACCTATTAGAATTTATTCTTTTTTTAAATTTGTGACTTGGAGGAAGTAGAAAAGTCATCTGTTGTAAAATTTCCTGGTATTGAAAGATTTTCTAAATTATAATGACTTGCCAATTTTTTGAAATGCAGTTAGTTACTAATATGACTTACATCAAGTACATTTTATTATTATACTAGTATTAAAACAGTAATAGCCCTCCTCACAATTTGGGTCCCTAAACACTTTTGGGGTTTTTGCCAGTCTGGTATTTCAAGTTTTAGCATATCCAGATTCCATTTTATAAACCTATGTATTTACCTTAATTTTCATTAAAACATTGTATCCTGGGAGTGAAATTCATTATCACTGAGCTTGTCACTTGCAATTAACTCATTAATAATTGTAACAGGTATTTGATGCCTGATAAATTCTGCAAGCTTTGGAAAATGTAGAAGTGGTTTTTCTAACAGAGTAATCTTTTTCCAAGAATGAATGAATTCAACATCCAGGTGTCTATGGTTTTTGTAGAAATTCAGGAATAATTAGGTTCAAGTGGATGCAATATCAGATAGAATTATATCATCATCCCTGCTGATAACAAAATTTCAGTGACATTGATCTTACATTAAACCTTTGAAATACAGGAGAGAGAGAGACAACAGAGAGAGAGAGACAGAGAGAGAAGAGAGAGAGAGAAACATGTAGTTCAATGCATAATATAAAACAGTCTCAACACTTTCCTTTCATAAGACATCTTCGCATTGGTGTCACTGGCACATAATGAGGAAAGGAGTTGACCGTTTCATATGACTGGCAGGATTTTGGGAACACCTGCTTATTTACCATTTGTCCTATTATAGTATTCATACAAAATTCAGACTGCTCAGGATTCCTGGTTCCACACGTTGAGTGCTATGTACAGTCTGTTATTCCATTCCCAGATTTTCTTGTCATTACTGGTTTTAGTTTATCAGTTTTCGTTCCAGGCAATCATCATTCTCAGAAACTGTCTGCTTCTGCAAAATTTTAACTTTAGCAAGTATAAATAAAATGGGAGAGTTGAAAGTTTTAATTAAAAACTCAGGTCATCCAGGTGGACGTGAAGTACACCAGTGCCTTGACCCAGTCTTCTTTCACACCTGGCTCACAGCACGGTGGCAATGGCTTTGTAAACCATTGTCTCTCTGAGTGAGATGACAGTGGTGAGGTTCAACATCAACACTCAGCTGCTTCTCCCAGACCTCCACAGGTTGGCAGTACTGATGATGGTGGCCCCTGTTGTAGAAACCTGTGCAGTAAGAGACTTTAGTTCACACAGGCTAAAAATCTGATGTCAGGTAGTATCATTCAAAGCAGTGGCTCTCAATGCTTAGGATGCTTCAGAATCACCTGTACGGCTTGTTAACACAGATTCCTGAATACCACCCCCCCCAAATTTCTGCTTAGTTAAATTGGGACAGGATGGAAGTCTGCATGTCTGCTAAGCTCCCAGGTGATGCTGACGCTGATGGTTTAGCAACTGCACTTTGAGAATCATTGATTTAGAGCCAAAGAACTCTGACTTCTGATTGATGTGTCATAATGGCTGCCCAAGTCAGTCTTTCTCATTCCCTCCCTGTCCCTCCCAGTCTGTCTGTCCCACTCTCTCTCTCTCTCTTTCCCCTCCCTTCCCCCCACCTCAAATGACAAGACGTAAGCATACTAAAGTCTAAAGAATTTATTCTTACTCTGAGCTAATACTTTGCTATTAAGGCATATATCAATGTTATTTGATGATATCCTCACACTATTTAAAGTGCTTTCATGACTATCAGAAAATTACAACTCTCCTTTCATGCAGCATAAATAAGAAGTTCTCTAATGTCCAAAGCGGAGAAAGGAGAGAGTTAAAATAGTTTGCTTTCATCAATATAGTGTGGCTATGTAATAATATAATCTCAATAAGTCTTGCATAAGAGGGTAGTTTTTCTTTATGTAGTGACAAGGCACAGGGTAACAAAATCTCAAATTCTAAGATTTAAAAAATAAAATGTGGATAATTTGGTAGTATCATTTATCTCAGAGGTTGATGAGTTGGAAAGAATATATTAACTATCTTCTGTGAAAATCTTTTAAATACCATGCTCCGTATCTTTTTTTCAATACAACCAAAACACCTGCTGGTATAGCAAGAGAGGAAAAACGTCTTTTTCATAAATACCTCTTGTACTTTTAACTTAATTTTAAAGTGAATATTTGAAGCAGAAGAGTTTTTCAGGGGTACAAATTTAAAATAGTCAAGGCTTTGACTCCCAGATCTTCCAGTTGGACAAAATATGTGATAGTCTTATTCATTTGTGAGTTGTGAGTGACTCTCTGGAGTCTCCTAACCACCTGGTACTCAGCCCCAGGCTCTGGTGGAACTTGCTGATACTAACTGTTACCTAATTAAATGGGAAAGAAATAAAGTGTAGTCATACTACCAAGGTTCTAGAGAGGACCACTGTGCTTGGTGGCTCTGCCATGCCCAGGAATTGTCCCCCCACCCCAAGTCATTCACGGCTTTGGTCTTCATCTACATCTCTCCCTCACTAGACTACAGCTCCTTTGAAAGCATGTTCCCACCCACCACCACCCTCCCATTCCCTAGCACTTAGCACAGTAGTGAATTTTTAATTTGATCCGTCAAGGCTGTCTACATCATTTTTATTGGTTAGGAGAATAAAATAATGTGATTTTCTCTTATTCTTAAATGGTAAAGTCTTTCCTTAGAGATGGAAATTATTATGTATTAGCAGTTACTCAGAAACTTTTATTTTTCAAAATCTTTCTGGCTATAGGCAAGAGAAAACTGTTAGCAACGGTCAATTTAGAAACCTGAGAAAATTGTGTCAATGAGTGATGAAATTCATGGAAAAATAGGGTTTGCTAGTACATATTTCATGTAGTTCTGAAAGCTAGATTTTGAATTACCTAATATAATATGCTATTTTACTATTTTCTATGTAAATATTTTCTCAGATGTCACCTGTAACCACAATCTTTTGTGATTTTTAAAAAACTATAAACTCAACTAATGTGCGTGTTGTCAATTAAGTTTGCAATGGCCACTTCTCTTAGTAGCCAAAGAAAATCAATGGGCTACTTTAGGTAATTGGGGAGAATTTGAATGTGAGAGATCAAAATAATAAGGACTTAAAGAAGAATTAGAAATGTTCAAACATTTAATTGACAAAAATTACCATACATGAAACCTAAAGTGAAATCCTCTGAATTAAATTCAGTTGAAGGTTAAACTTCTAACACATTTAAATCAAAACTTGAGAGATTATTTTAATACGACTTTTTTTATTTCCAAAGAACAATAGTTTTTTTTTTTTTTTTTAAAAATGGATCTACAAGTAATTTTAGCTTCCGATCATTGGGATAATAAAATTTCTGTTTTCCAGTGATTTTAAAAAGAATAGTTTTACTCAGGTATCTTGTCATATGAATAAATATTCTACCAGTTTTGAAGTGGTCCCGCTCCATTGGCTGCTGGGAGTGTGCTTATGCTGGTGAGCACAACTTGCTCTGAAAGTTTTGACATGTTATCAAAATTGCTGATCTGGGTGGTCAGGGACTTCCGGCTCTCTGTGCTGGTCCGTCCCCTGGTAAGCCGATCCTCCTGGCGATGGTGAACTCCAAGGCAACAGCAAGAAAATGCAGCTTTAAATTCCTCTCGAAATTTTCCTGGCAAACCAGAGAGAAGGAAAGGAAAAGGAATTATGCGTAATTGTTTCAACAAGTCGTGAATAGGGTCCAACCGACTTGCTCCCTTGAGCCACACTAACGATGAGGTGTAATATTTTGCAAAGATGGGGAAAATAGAGAAAGGAAATTGAGTTTATTGGAAGCTGGGTAGACTCTTGAAACAATGATGTATTTCCATAAAATAATGAGACCACTTTTCATATGTGAGGTTTAGAGTTTGTTTTATTCCTCTACAGTCAATCCTCATATATTTGTGTATATTTAGGTAGACTTTTACCATAAAACTATAATAGAAGCGGTCATCTGTAGAGGAATGCCCAGAGATTCTTAATTATTTCAAAAGCAATAAAATCTATTTTAGGTACAAATGCCACTACTGACACAATTCCACACAGTATCCAGAAAAATATATTAAAATATCTAGAAAAGTTTCAGTTTTATAATCTACATAAGGCAGAACAAAAAAAAAGAAGGGGGGAACTTTAGAACGCGTGTTTTAGTTTTAAATTACTGATGAGAAAGTAGAGAACTATGAAGATGAAGAAATCACCTTTATTAGAGTAAGTGACACTGTTAGGAATCGTTTTTTTTTTCTCTCTGAGCCTCAGTGACTCCACTGAGTTATTAAGTAGATAAATGAGAAGATGGACATTTAAGGACCTAGCACAATAGCAGGTGTATAACAAGTTCTCTAGGACTATCAGTGGCCTCTCCTAACTCACCCTTTACCCCCATACCAGGAGCGGACTTGGTTTCGTGGCTTCCACTTCAAACACTTCTTATCACAACTTTTTATCGGTTTTACCTGCTGGTGCAGACTTAGAGTCTTAGTACAGTAGTGCAATCTTTTCTTTGTTTCTTAAGACAAAGCTATTTTTAAAAAATCGAATTGGTTGCCTTTTTCTTTTTAACCTATGCCGTCAGAAGGCCAAAGATGAAGTTGATTTACATAATTTATTAAGTATGCAATAAAATGAATTGCTATTCTTCCTTATAAAATTACCATATACATGAAGACAGAAATAGCAAAGGAGCAGCCAACGGGTTGGAGAAGAAGACAGTGTAAAGATGTAGCTAATCCAAACATAAAACATAATTCTAAAAGGAAGACAGGCAAAATATAAATAAAATGGTAGTAGGAAATGATCATCTTAAAAGGATTTTTATAATTATGTTGACTTCACAGAGATAGACATGTGTATGTGTGTCATTTAGATTATTGGTTAATATTATTTTTGGTGGTCAGAGAGAATTCTTGAGATAAACCAAGAGATGACAATCCCAAGAGAAATGTAAATATGGGAAAATATCTCAAAGTGAATAGTTTCCAACTCAATCTCAATTAGGCGAGACATCTTGGTTAAGGAATAACGCAGCAAGGCAAAACAGTTTAAATTATTTTATTTCCTTGTAAATCGTAAGTTTAAAGAATGTCACATAGACTCTGTATTATTGATTTCTCACAATGCTTTTCTCTTATTTCAACAATTTTTATGGAGAAAAAAACTTAGATGATTTTATCTGATGAGTTAAATAACATGTATTTTATCACATAAAGGAAAACAAAAATATTCAACACCAATCAGGCCAGGAGAAAAAAAATCTGAGTAGCAACTAAACTTTTCTTATAGTTCAAGAATGTTTGAAACCTTCCGATCATTGATTCCTCCCCCTTGGTTGGGTTTATAGAAGAAACAGCTGAAACTCACCACTGAGAAAATTATAAATAATTGGGTTCGCAGCACTATTGGCATATACAAGCCAGTGTGAAAATGTAAACCAGGCGTACACAGTCTCTCTGTCTTCAGTGTGGGTGAACATTCCAAATACTCTGCAGGGAAAGAAGCAGTAACAGAAATTCATTGTGATTCTGGAAAGTACCTTCAATGAACTAAATTCAAAAGTGAATAAGGCTCTTGATAAGGGCTGTCTGACAGCTGTTGTCCTCTGCACAGGCATTGATTGACCACTTACAGTTTTCTGACACTGCAATTGGTCTAGATAATTTCAGCACCTGAACAGAATCTCCAGGGCACAATTAATAAATCAAAAACCAAATCAGGTCTGAGAAGGGCCTCTTCCTTCTGTAAACAGCTAGGGCAGTATTTCTTTTGAATAAGAATGCAGAATTTGAATTTCCCTTATTTCACTTTGTTCCAAATACAACCCAGCAATAGTGTGTTGATAATTCAATTATGTATGTTATTTAAAAAGCACTTTGAAATTGCAGGCTGCAAGTATCTTTTCCTACTTTCATGTATACATTAACCAAAGTACCATAGGTCAACTCCAGTTTTCCTGGCCTTTTGGAAATTTGGCCTCTGGGGCTGCCGTAGGACCCAGACAAGAACTAGTTTTTAACAGGCAGAATTCTGGTAATTTCTTAAAATTCATCAGTTTTAATTTTTAAGCTCTGAAAATATTTTATTATGATATCCTTAAAGATGATTTTAAGATTTTCTCCATACTTAGAAATATCTAACCTACCAAATTCTATTCACTAACCTACATCAGATAACTTATACCTACTCCATAAGTTAATAAATTATTATCAAAGATAATAATGTATCTCCTGTCAGAGGCAGCATCATGGATTATATAACTTGTGCCCTATCTGTATTTATTTTTTTAAATAAGAAGATATATGATAGAAATGCATTCACGGAATGCAGTGATGTTGTACATTACTAAAATTTTATCAGAGTATACAGTGAAACAATATAGCTACCTCAAAATATCTCTTTTTTTAAGTCTCCTTCTGTCACCTTGGGTAGAGCGCTGTGATGTCATAGCTCACAGCAAACTCAAATATTTGACCTCAAGTGATCCTCTTGCCTCAGCCTCTCAAGTAGCTGGGACTCCATAAGGCCTGGCTAGTTGGCTAGTTTTTCTATTTTTTTAGTTTTTTTTTTTTTTTTTTTTTTTTTTTTTTTTGGTGGTTTTTTGCCGGGGGTGGTTTTAACCCCCCCCCCAGGGGTATTTTGGGGGGCGCCCCAAACCCAGTGCCCC
>CAUYQS010091292.1:0-47494 GCA_963574585.1 Otolemur crassicaudatus
AGCTGGGACCACAGGCACCCGCCACAAGGCCCGGCTATCTTTTGGTTGCAGCCGTCATTGTTGTTTGGCGGTCCGGGCTGGGGATTCGAACCCGCCACCTTAGGTGTATGTGGCTGGCGCCTTAGCCGGTTGAGCTATAGGTGCCGAGCCACTAAGAGGAATTTGAATAAAGATTGTTTGTTATAAAGCAAACTTCTTAAAAAAAAAAAAAAATGGTGAATTTATATAATTCATTGAAAATGTTTTAACTTGAATTTTATAAATAATTACTTCAATTCTTTTACTTCATTGAGAATATATAAACGAACTCTGGTGGTAAGAAAATTGATGTTTTTCTATATCCATTTATTTATCCAGTACATGTGTATCCATTCGTGGATTTCAGAGTTTTACTTTTTAGCCTGTATGAAACTCTTGGTATTTACCTTCATATGATACAAAATAGAAGTTTCTGGTTTTAATAACATGGCTTATAAAAAGGCTCAGAAATTCTGTGGCCACCAAATGCCTTTTACAGCACAGTGCTTTTGTGAACTGAATGTAAATGAATCAAAACCAAATGGCAATCGTTTCCTTCAAATGAAATGCACATGTTGAAAACACAAAAGAAGAAAGTCCTGAGCAGGACCCCTGTAAATATAGCCTCTGGATTTCTAAAGTTAATGTTATTTTTTTTTCCAGGTACTGAGAAAATATGGATCAAGAGAATGAAATGGCATCCTCCTTCCTTGATTGAAAGTGGGCTTGCTAAAGACTGGACCAGCAATTGATGTGCTTTTTTAGTATTTTAATTTCATCATATAACTTTCTTTAAATATTATGTATCTATAAAAGAAATTTTTCCCACCATTTTCTTCTTTATAGCAAAGATATATTTCAGACATGAAATGCAGAGCATATGCATGTTTGGAGGAATAAAGACATTTAGAATAGGAAGTACCCTCAATATGACAGGATACAAAATTTAGAAGAAAAAGCTTTTATACGATTCTCCTGGTGGTAATATATATATTTTTTCATTTTGCAAAATGAATATCTCTAAACATATACTTCCTACTTTATCCCTTCTCAAATGAATGTTTTGCAAGTGTTATAAAATAAATATATGCACAGATTCCTTTCTTTTCTTTCTTTCTTTCTCTTTTTTTTTTTTTTTTTTTTTTTTTTTTTTGTGCTGTTTTGGCTGGGGCTCAGTTTGAACCCATCACCTCTGGCCTATGGGGCCAGCACCCTACTCCTTTGAGCCACAGGTGCCACCCTATGCACAGATTCTTAAGACTCCCTGTAGGAAGTTCTCTGGCAAAGAGAATAGTCTCTGATGCATATTATGTCTTCAATTTAACATATTGTGTTAGAAAAACAATTATTTGTGATTAACAATTTACAACTTTCCACCACCACTGGTTTTGTTTGAAAGAAAATTTTAAGCTTTCTTGTTCTCCTTAGCTTTCCCTAAAAAGTTTTGCTTTGCCAAACACAGAAATTTAGTTTTGAACTTCACCATTGAGAAGGAGGGAAGCAGGACTGGCTCCATACTTTGAGAAGTCCAGGGCAAAATGATAAAGTATTATGATTTCAGGATGGGGACAAAAATGTGGTGCTCTTCTAAATGTGGTGCCTCGTGAGACGGGTGACATGTCCATGAAACCAGTGTTGAGAGAAATCAGACAGAAAGGCAAGTGACTCAGTTGAGATTTCTTAAGAAGTTCCCCATATGGGGCTTTTTCTAAAAATATAAAGATGGTAAATAAGATAAATAAAAAAAAAAAACTTACAATCACTATATGACAGTATTTAAGAAAGTACAAAATATCTTATTTTTTAAGTTAATTATGGTTACTGGTCTACTTTCACTTGATCATAATACCCACAACAAACTGAGTAGGATATAATTTCATAAATTTTACAATAAAAAAAGTCTTCAACATAAAATATTTTTTGACTTTTATGTGAAATTAATCTCATCATGATTATGAATCTTCATTTTAGATGTATTTGCAAAATTTTATTGAATTCAATTTCATATATTGAGGTATATAATTAGAGACATATTTTTCCTCTCACTTGTTTACAAGATACGTAGGCCTTGAACTTTGAAGTAGTTTAAGTCTTGCTCAATCCCTCTTATCCTGAATGTTATTAAGGGAGCTAATTCACATTTATGTTTCTCATAGATTAACTCATTTGATACTATTAAAGTAAAACACACCAAGAGTTTACTGGATAGAATAGATACTATTTTGGAGGATGAAATTTTGGAATGATGTGGCCTGAGAAACACTGAGTTACATATAAAACATCAAGCTATTTCTTATATTACTGAATGGAGTTACATATAAAACATCAAGCTATTTCTTATATTACTGAATGCAAAATCATTAGATTTTACATTTCATTATCTTATTGTTTGTTTGGTAATATATACAAACATTAAATATTAAAACAATTAAAATTATTTTAGTATAAGGCTTTTGAGGGGGTGGAGTAATGTCAAAATGATACTGGATTTTGATACTGGATTTCCAGGCTCTTGGTCACAGAGGTTTGAAGAAGGAAGCTATGGACCATAGGATCAGCAGTAAGTTAGGTTTTATTAAACAAGTGTTACAGCTCTCACAAAGAGCCAAACCTCCTTGCAGAGATGGCTCAGCAGTAAGATAGGCTTTATAATACAAGTGTTACAGCTCTCACAAAGAACCAAACCTCTTTGCTCTCCTGTTCTCTCTTGGAGGTCTGAGTTTGGACTCTCTGCTTAGGGGCTTATATAGAGGCAATTGTCCAATGAGCTTTTGGGTCCTGAAAATAGACCAATCAGGAGCAGGTTCTGAAAATAGACCAATCAGTAACAGATTTTGAAAACAGACCAATCAGGGATGCACTGGAGGAATTGACCTGCAGAAGTCCACATGAGGGGACAGTACCTGGCCAGTGTCCAGTGAATTCATCCATTCTTGGCAACAGTAACAGGTCCAGGGACAAGGTGGCCAGTCTCAGTGCCACCTTGTCCAGTATCAAAAATAGGTATCGAGATTATATAAGTTGTTTCACTCTACTTCTGTCTCCATGAATGGGTACTGACAGACATACAACACCTGTGGAAAAAAATCAAAGCCAGAAAAAACATTACTTTAGCTTATTGAGCAAAGGAAGCCAGAATCAAGTATGATTTTAAGGGACAGATCCAGGAACAAGAAAAAGCCACGTAGATGAGACTGGCCAAGGCCCAGTATAGATAACAGTGAACCCCTAAACACCAGGACCAGTTTTGGCTGGAATATGATAAATACGAAGAGATGTTGCCTTATCATTTATAAACACACTCCCATCCACCCACCTACACATGCACACACACAATTTATTTTTCTTTATGAAATATATACTGAGCATGCTACTATAACAATTAAGGCTAAATATATAGGAAAACAAACTTATAGCTGCATAATTAATCATAAATTAATACCCTAATGGCTTGACATATGAATGCTACCTAACTTACTAACCAAAGTACATGCTGCCCAGATAATGCAGCTTGAGGTAAACATTTGTTGAACAAGTGTTAGTATCCAATCTTACCTTAGACTGGCTCTTTTAGGCCACCAATGGTGGACTTCATTTTTTGTTAGGTCAAGGAGAAAAAGAATCGGTTCAAAATCACATAATAACAAATACAAATATTTCTGTATTACCCTAATTTCTTCCTACCAGACTTTCCATACTGGTGTTTGTTCTATCCATGTCTACTGGTTAGGTCATATGGGCATATTAAATTGAATTTCTTTATTCATGGACAGAACAATCTTAGCACAGACATGCAGTGCATAAGTCAAGATAGTAGAGAAATAATTTGAAGGTGTGTAAAAGAATTCTTATTACTTATTAATTTATTTGAATTTGAGAAAGTTTTATATAGGGGTAGTTATACAGTGTAGAACTAGAGCAGAGCTGTAGGGATTTGAGACATTGTAGTGTTGTGGATGAGAAGAAAATATAAGGCAAGTGCAGTGTGAGGCCTCAGTATTAATATATGTGATCTGTGCTATGTCTGTACTTTGTTCATAGGCTGGCTCTAAGGAATCATTTTATTTCTTCAACATATAGTGCTCAATGTATAATTATTAATTATTTTGGCAGAGGTATGTGGTGTGATTTAGTAGATAGCTTGCATATTTTAAATGAAAAGCAATACAAATATACTTATTTGCAGACTGCCTAGATGGGGCTAGATACAGTGTTAGCATTTTTTCATATGTAACTGTTAGGAAAAAATAGTATAGTTAGGTCTTGACAAATGCTTTATTTACTTAGAAACGTTTAAAATACTGAGTAAATGATATTGAGAGTAAAAGTTGCATATTCTTCACTGTGGTATATTGAAGGTTAGTTAACTCACCTTTACAATTTCTCACAGCTGGTTATGATAGGTAATGCATTCACATCTGAGTCTTCCTTACTGCCAAAATCAATTATTATCTATTATGTCATTTAGAATTCACAGCAAAAACTCAACAATGAGTACAATTTGAATTTTCAGTAATTTGTTTTAAAGTCATAAGTTCTACTGCAACATTTTACTTTTTTATGACACTTTTAATCTTTTATTTTATCCAACATTATTAAAGTATAATAAACAAATAAAAACTATATATATATATATATAAGTGCTATATAACATGGTGTTTTGATGTATGTCTACCTTGTGAGATTTTTCAGTAAAGGTAATTAACATAGCTATCACCTCATTTTATTTTTTTGTGATGAGAATATTTAAGATCTAATCTGAGTAATTTTCAAATGTGTTATATATTTTTATTAACTATAATCATGTAGATATCTAGACCTTATTCATCGTAACTTAAATTTTATAATATTTAACCAATTTCTCTCTATTTTCCCTATTGGTCCCCGTCCTAACCTCTAGCAGCCACCATTCTACTCTACTTTTATGAGTTTGCCTTTTGTAAATTCCACATATAAGTGAGACCATGTGGTTTTTGTCTTTCTTTTGGAGCTCTTTCACTTAGTATAATTTCCTTCATATTCATTTATATTTTTGAAAATGACAGGATTTCCTTCTTTTTGAAGGTTGGATATTAAGGTCATGTCATGTATATGTACCATATTTTCTTTTTCTATTCACCACATGATAGACACACTGTCGATTCTGCATGTTGACTATTATGACTAATGCTGCAACAAATTATGACAGTACAGATATTTCTTTCCATACAATGCTTTCATTTTTAAGTAAATATTGTGAGTACCTCTACCATGTAATCAAGAAATCTCTATTTTTTTTTTTTACCAGTACTGTGCAGTTTTGATCACTGTGGCCTTGTAATATAACATGAATTCTGGTGATGTGATGCCTATGATTTTTATTTGTTTGTTTAATTCTGTAGCATTGCATTGGCTATTCAGGTTTTGTTTTCCCTCAGTTCTATATGAAATGAAGTACTCTTTTTTTCCAGTTCTTAAAAGTGTGACATTTGGTACTATGATGGGAATTGCATTAAATATGTAGATTGCTTTGAGTAGTATGGACATTTTAAAAATGTTGATTCTCCCAAGCCATGGACATGATATTTTATTTTGTATGTTAATGTCTTCCTTTTTTTTTTTTCTTCAAGGGTTCCTAATTCTCTCTATAGATACCCCTTACATTCTTTCTTAGGTATATTTCTAGATAGAATAGGGAACCTAGAGATGAAACCAGCTGCATATCACCACTGGAACTTTGATAAACTAAACAAGAGCATACCCTGGACAAAAAAATTCCTATTTAATAAATAGTGCTGAGAGAACCAGTTAGCCTCATGTGGAGGACTAAAATTGGACCCACACCTCTTACAATTGACAAATATTGACTCTAATTGGATAAAATGTTTTAATTTAAGACACAAAACAATAAAAATTCTAAAGGAGAATATGGGGGAAAATTCTTGACAAAATTGGCCTGTGGGAAGATTTTTTGAAGAAGACCCCCTTGGCAACTGCAGCAACTCAGAAATAAATAAAGGAGATTAGATCAAGCTAAAAAGCTTTCTCACAGCTAAGGGTACCACAACTAAAGGAAACAACCTTCAGAATGGGATTGGGAGAAGATGTTTGCATACTATGAGTCTGACATAGGGCTGATAACTAGAATCTACAGAGAACTCAATGAAAAAGAAAGGAGCAAACTGCATTTATAAGTAGGCAAGAGACTTGAACAGAAACTTCTCTGTAGATGACAGATGAATGCCCAAAAAACACATGAAAAAATGTTCATTGTCCCTAATCAGCAAAGAAATGAAAATTGAAACCACTTTGGACATTGCCTAACTCCAGTGAGATTAGCTCACATCACAATGTTCCAAATGTTCAAATGCTGGCAGAGATCAGGAAAGAAGGGAACACTTTTGCACTGCTGGTGGAATTGCAAACTAATACAACCTCTACAGAAGAATGGAGAATTCTCAAATCAAATGTCAACCTTCCATTTGGTCCTATAATCCCATTACTAAGTATCTACCCAGAAGAACAAACATCATTTTACCACAAGGACATTTGTAAAAAAAAAATGTTTATTACAGATCAATTCGCAATTGCCAAGACATGAAAGCAACCTAAGTGCCCATTAACTCATGTATAAATTAACAAACTCTATCTGTATGCCATGGAGTACTATTCTGTCACAAGAAAAGATGGAGACTTTACATCTTTTGTGTTTACCTGGATGAAGTTGGAACATAATATTCTTAGTAAAGTTTCTCAAAAAAAGTATCCAATGTACTTAATATTAACATATAACCAATTAATCAACTACACACCCACAAAGAGGACAAACACAAGTATAGTTTAGCAAGAAAGAGGGGAAAGGAGGGAGAAGGGAGAAGTGAGGAGGGAGGACAATTAGTCAGAGGAGGTGGGGTGGCTGGCAGGATCTAACTTAGTGAGGACAATGTGAGGGTGTTGAGCATGCCCCCTGTGTGAAGGGGTCAACTATAATTTGAAAGTTACCTTAGAATTGGAAACATGCAACTTAAACGTGTGTAACCTTATATTAATCTGAAGTAAATAAACTGTGGTACATGTATATCATGGAATACTATTCAGCCATAAAAAGATGGCGACTTTATATCTTTTGTATTAATCTGGATGGAAGCAAAGAACATTATTCCTAGTGGACTATCACAGGAATGGAAAATAGAGTATCCAATGTATTCAATACTAATAGGAAACCAATAGATAAACAACTGCACACACACAAGAGAAAAACACAAGTTTAAGCAGGGGAGGCACAGCAGGAGGAAATGGGGATAGAGGATGAGGGCAGGGGATTGGTAAACTCTTACCTAATGGGCACAATGTAAGGTTATATGGCACATCCCCTGGGGGAAAGTCTCAACTACAGCTTAAACTTTAACAAATGAAAATAATGTAACCTAATCATTTGTACCCTCATATTAATCTGAAATTAAAAAAAAAATTAGCAAATTAAAAAAGAAAAATGGCATTGAAATTTTGATAGATATTGAACTTATAGATTGCTTTGGGTAATATACACATTTTAAAAATATGAATTCTTCCAATTCAAGAAAAGGGGAAGAATTGCTATTTGTTTCTTCAATTTCTTGTATCAGTGTTCCATAATTTTTCAGTGCACAGATCTCTTACTTGTTTAAAGTTATTTCTAAGTATTTTTTTATGCTATTGCTAATTGTATTTTTAAAATCTCTTTTCTGGACGTTTCATTGCTAGTGTTCAAAACACTACAGATATTTGCTGTTTTTATATTCATCATCTCATATATTCCTACCTACAACCCCAAAATATCAACAATCAAACTTCAGAGGTATAAATTGTAACAGGGAGGCTGTCATAATTTAATAATATAAAAAATTTGCAAATAAAGTAAGCAAGACAAAAACTCAAATTCTGACAATCTAAATTGAAAACCCATGCATATTTCATAGCAACACTGTAAAAATATGCAAGGCAATTTATAGATAAAAAATACACCTCTGGCTGTGTGGATTTCATTAATATTGAATCTCTCTTTATTGATTATTTTTTGAATAAGTTTTATTTAAATCACAAATACAGCCCACAAAATGACAATTGTTTTACCCACTGACTAAGTTGATTTTATTTTAAATATGTATGAAGTATTAGCAAATTCTGAAAGTAAAATGTATAAATAGAAAAAGTCTTCCTACTCTCAAATACATTCTAAATAACCTTGGAGAAGAAATATATTGGCTTTCTTTCTTTCTCCTGAGTTTATGTTTGCAAAACTGCTTTTATTTTCTCATTCTAGTTGACTCACTCACCATACACTTCGAAATATGTACTCATGGTTAATTAGGTATGGTTCAAAAATTGGGGACAGTAAAATCTTCTAGAAAGACAATCATATTTAAAATTAGCTTTATAATAAATCATCTTCAAAATACATAACATATTTTTATTTATCCAATAACTTAGCTGCTAAAAGTACATTATTAAGACCTATTTTCACGCATTGTATTATTAATGTGTTTATGGTTACTTGTATCTTCCAAATGGTTTTATTGAAATAATTTGCTGGTCTTGATACAAGGTTCTCCCATTCAAGACTGGAGGAGGGACCCCAGTTTCCTAGGCCTGGGCAATTTCATGAAGAGAATGCCCTGACATTCACCTTTCCCAGAACAGTAAAGACCATATCCATTCATTAATGAGCTCATGAACTTAGTAACAGTGTTTTTCCACCCACCAAGTCCTAGCCAAATGTAACTCTCAAGGCTATATATACTGCTAGACAAAGGACTAGGCAGAGATTTTTCTGACTTGGGTCTTTCCCTGTGCCAGAAGCCCAGGTGTTTTTTACTCCTTCTATATTATATTCCTTTCTGGCTAATAAATCCTATCTTACCACTGATCTGTGGCCGATGGGTTCATTCTTTGAATCTCCAAGACCAAGAACCTGCTAAAGAAAGAAATTCCGGTAATAAGATCAGCAATCTCATATTTGAATACCTAATATATTCTAAGCTCTATTCCACAGAATAGTGGCACAAATACATGATTTTACAAATGTATAAAGAAGATGTCATGCTTGCAGTAGAACCTAAAATAGGAATGAAGTGAAAACATAAAACATTATTTCATAGTAAGCACAAATGAATGGACAAATACAAATTTGCCTAAGAGTTTAGAGAGGAGATATTTGTATATTGTGTGCACCTCTATCAATAGAGGTTTCACAGAGAATCTGGGGCTTAACACAAATATTGAGTAGAAAATAAAGAAGTCAATAGTTGAGCACATGGAGGCTACTTTTCCAGATAGAAAAGTATAAGTATGTGACAAAAAGTGAGAAGCAGATGAATGTGGAAATTCTGAACAAGGGTCGCTAATAATTCATAGATACAAAGGAGCATGTTGTAGACCAATAATAGAAGAATACTTTGGCAGATATGGAGAATGTTTGTTAGAACAATCAGTGCAGGGACTATTCTCTAGGGAAAAACAAACTTTAAAATAGTACAAGGAGAGTGTGATATAGCTGAATAATTCAAAACATATATTCAAAAAGGAATACAGTGGAAAGTACTATAGTTTGGAGCCTGAAATTTTATAGAAGTTGTTTGCATCAAGGGAGTGGATCCCTCCTGAATGCTTTGGGGTAGCTTTTGCTGTACTGAGTGAGTTTGTATTCTATTGAGTGCTCCAGGAGTTGGTTGTTATAGAACTTGACACTGCTCCCCTCTGTCTCTCTAGCTTCTTCTTTCACTTTGTGATCTCTGGACATGGGATACAGGCTTTTCTTCACCTGTCATTGTAAATAGAAGCAGTTTGAGGTCCTCAGCAGATGCAGATGCCAGAGTCTGTACAGACTGTAGAATCATGAGCCAATCATGATTCCCTAGAGAATGACAAATCGTCATTTCTTTATAAATGACAAATATGCAGATATCCCTTTATAACAACACAAAGGAACTAACATAGTAAGTGAAGAAAAGGAAGTTTGGTGGACAAGCTGGACGCTGAGACTCTTCCCTATAAGAAAACAGTTAATGGAGGTAAAACCATAATATGAGTTGTTGAGCTGAGTTGGTAGTAACAATGACAAAAACAGGAGGTACAGACAATGGAAAGAAAAACTGACATGCGTGAATAGAATGTTATCAACCAGAGATTTTGAAAAAATGCATATTTTATTAGCCTAAATGACTAGAAAAGTTCTGATAGCACTGTATGAATTAGAATGCTCAAAATAGTATATTAGACCTTATCCTCCCTACCCCATCTTTAACTGCCACAAGACACTTTGACTCTAATTGATAATACCTTAAGGAAATCTCCAGAAAATAAGAGATGCTTATTGTAGAGTCCCACATGGATAAATACCTCTAGAAATGAAGTATTTGCATTATGATAAGCTTATCATTAAGAAATAGAAACAGAAATTTATATTGCGACCCCACATCAGTTAAACAATGTGGCTAGGGTAGTAAAAAGTGAATTTGAGAAAGGCATGGTGAAGATTATGAGGTCACCTCTGGAATCAAATTACCAGGCTTCCAGTTTGAACTTAAAGAATAATATTTTATAAATTACTCAACTTCTTTGCATCAGCTTTCTCATCCCTGAACTGGAGATAATACTAGTAAGTATTTCACGGTGTTGAAATTAGGCTTAAATGCTTTAACACATAGCACATAGACCAGTGTCAGACTCATTGAATAAAATCTCATTTCTTCATTACACATACAAAAATTGATAAGAATTTTAAAAGAATGAAATGAATTCAATAAAGTTGGCAAATAGGAAAAAACACATTCAAAATCAGTTTTCATTAACTCAAATTTTAAACTATTTTTTTCTCTTCTTTCTTGAAAACTAACCATGACAAAGCAATATAATTGGCAATGGGGAGTAATGAGTGGGTAGGTAGGAGTAGATAATTTTAATATATAAGACAATAAGAAGCAATATTCACAAAGATCACTTTTTAAACATTTCTATAACATAGAGTTCTCAGTTCTTTTAAAATAAGATATATAAAAAATAAGATATATAAAATAAGATAATATGTCTATTTAATTTAGTAATTAAAAAATTGGCACTATAATTACTATATTTTCTGGTTTTAGGTTAGGGGACTGACTTACCAACCTAGCTAGATATTTACTGACCTGGTAACTTGGCATTCTGAATTTAAAGAATGACCCATACTTCTTCACCCACTTATGGCAATTGATTCACATTACAAAATCCATAAATCACCTATTCAATAAGTATCAAATCAATAAACATTTCTTACATAAACACTATTGATGAGAAATCAAAACATTGCTTGCCAAGAATGTACATTCCTGAAGGTAGGATAAAATAAACCAGGTGCATATTAAATAATCATAACACGTTTAGGTACGTGCTTGGTATTGATGAGTCACATTAAGCACATATAAAATTTATAAATAATGGTTTAGAAAAATACAGAAGAATAAGGAAACACTTCATGTCTTAAAGTATATTCAAATTAGTCCAACTTCTATGGAAAGTAGTATGGAAATACCTCAAAGAAATAAAAATAGACCTAACATCTGATCCAGCAATCCCACTATTAGGTATTTGTCCAAAGGAAAAGGATATTTTGTCATAAAGACACATGCACTTGAATGTTTATAGCAGCACGGTTCACTATTGTGAAGATGTGGGAACAATGTAAATACTCATCATCACATGTGTGGATTAATAAAATGGGGCATATGTATACCTTGGAGTGCAACACAGCCATAAAAAAGGGGGATCTGGTATCTTTTCTATCAACCTGATGGAAATAGAGATAGTTCTGACAAAGAATATGAGTCTGTTCAATCTCAGAGGTAGGAATGGGTATAACCATAGAAAAGAAATGAGGATTATCCAGTTGATAATATAACTGCAAGAAAATTATAAATCATGTATTTTTTTGAGGAGTGTTTGGACAAAAAGTATCTTATTTCACTCATCTAGTTATACGAGACATGAAATTTTAATCTATAACCCCCCACATACATTTGGAATTGGCCCTGAACTCACTTCTTACCAGAGAAAAAACATATCATAATTACTTCCATTAGTCTATAATATTATTAAAACAAAAATAAGTGCAGGTTTAGAAATAAATAACATAGACACGTACTGCCAGAAATATGACAGAGTAATGAACCTTCACTTGAATATATTAAACATTGAAACCTCAACATTGCACATCTCCACCTCCCATGATCTCAAGAAAAGCTGACTTCTGCCACTTATACTGGAGATTTTCCCAGTGACAATAATAATGGTGTATTCTTAATGTACACACAACTAAGACGCGTTGCTGTTGATGACACTTTTTTTTTACATTTTCTATTGGGACTGGAAAATATTTCTATTGTAATTTAAATCTAATGGAACATAAACTCATTTAATATTGTCAAAGTCCCATTATTTGGCTTGTTGCAAAAATAGCTGGTGATACCACTGAACATATTTATATATTTTAATTGCTATTTTTCTCAAAAGTTTCAACTGTGTAAAATAATAGAAAGCAATTAAAATATCAGCCAAGGTTGGCAGAACAGAGTACATAGCAGTTGTCAGCAATGAGTTATCAAATACAGTCAGTAATAGGAAAACGTGCCATGGTCCAGTAATCATGAGGGAAGAGGGAATGTGTTATAACTTTCTTCATGAATTAAGACTGCTGAGAAATTTCAATAGTGTTTCATGTATATTGAAATACAACATGCAGACTCATATGTTTGGGTACATGTGCACATATATACATACATATATATTTAATATTGGTTGTTCCTTAATATTTTTAGGCACCTCATTCGAAATAGTCATATTTTTAAATAAGAACTTGAACAAATCCCAGGAAAAATTGCTCCACTCTCTGGCAAACTTTTCACATAGGTTAAGTCTGTGGGGTACCAAATGGCAGTTACTAGAAAGCTACTGCATTTCTTCATTTTTTTATATAATTGCTAATTATTGATCAATATTTCCAGAGGTGAGATTTCTGAGTAAGTACTTTGGAGAGTTGAAAATGTGTTTATAATTTCCTTTATCCTATGTACATTTCTTCCACATGCAAATGTCTCATTTATAGACTGGAAACTCTCGATGATGAAAGATAAATTATGACAGAGAGCTGATGAGATTATGCCAATGTTTCTCAGAAAATACTTGGTTCCAAACTAGTTGATTTTCTCAGGAAATATAACACCATGGCCACCTTCCTTTATGCTAGAAGATGTGGTGTAAACCAATAAAAAATTCAACCTGAGTGTTTTGTGTGGTTTTATTCTCAGAGGCAGTGGGTGACAGTATTTGAACAATTGCGATGATATCAAGAGATTGTATCAAGTGTATTGTAAAACTGTATTCCAGGGTATACTGCTAGTCTGATATCACTAACCTGTATGTCCTGTGTCACTCGCTTTTGTGTCTTTTAGATTACTGGCTATAGTTCTGATCAGAATTATCAATCCAAATTAAAAATTTTGGCAGTTTAAACTTTAAGGAATAGAACAATAAATAAAAACTGAAGAAATTATAAAGGTGATCTCTTCAATGTCTCTCCCTTCTGCCGTCCTGGTTATCTGTTGTAACTGGGTCATATTTTCCATCAGTCTGGAATGAAATTGCATCCTATACAGCAAAAGGAAAATTTCTTAAAACCTTTTTTATTAAAATCACATACTATAATAAGATCAGAGAAAGAAATTCTGTTATTTGCATTGAATGAATAAAACAGATATATAAGTTTAGACTCCAGACCGTGCCTCACTATGTTGAGAATGCCTGTGGTGTCACAGCTCACAGCAACCTCCAACTCTTGGGATTAAGCAATTCTCTTGCCTCTTCCTCCCAAGTACCTGAGACTACAGGCACCTGCCACAAGGCCCAGCTATTTTTTTTGTTGCAGTTGTCATTGTTTCTTACCTGGCCTGGGCTGGGATGGAACTCAGCAGCTTGGGTGTATTGCAGCCAGCACCCTACCCACTGAGCTACAGGAGCCATCAGATTTCTGAACTCTTTGTAGCATCACAACAGTTTACACCATGAATGATTCAAAGCATTTTATAGAAAAATGTGTAGAACTGCTGATAGATTAAAAAAAAAAAAAAGAATGGGAATGGTGGGAATATTTAGACTAAAAAGGTTAGGGAAAGTAAAGGGAATATAAAATCAGAGTGAGTCTCAAAATTAAAATGCATGTTGTAAACAAGTGAGACACGTTTCAGCTGTAACTGTCAATTACATGTGAGACTGTTACGGGGGATAATTTTTCAAATAAGGCACTAATTTTAATTGTCCTGAGAACAGATTGATTCATTTTCTTATTTACTCATAAGTTTACTCACTAAACCAAATATGGTGAGAACCAGAGATATTTCTCTCACATGACTGACGAAGACAGAGAATATGGGTGATACATTACATAACATAGCATAATATAGGGACATGAACAACACCCAGGGAAATATTCTAGTTTGAAACTAGTAATTAATTCTATAGAGCCCTTCCCTATAATATTCATTAACTGGAAAGATAATAAATTGTTTATAATTTAATAAACATAAATTATATGCACATCATTCCAATAAAGTGGTTAAATCCCAGTTTTAAATTATCTGTGGTAACGGATCCCTGCTAATCCTCAGAAAATGGTAGCATGCAATGTGAATTACAGATGAACTCACATTAGAGTGGCTAAGTGGGGACACAGAAATAACAAATGTAATCCCTGCAGTCAGCACCTTTGTTAAGGAAAATGGAGATGCCTCATTATATTTACTTTTATTTGTTTTAATTATTGCCTTATTTTCTTTTGAACGCTATCCCCTTCTTCTACATGGTCTTCATTTCTGTTTAATTTACATTTGTGTTTTGTTTTCTTTACAAAAGTGATATTTTCCTTTCATATGTGTTTTTATTTAGACTGTATTCTAATTCATTTTTTCCCTAAAACTATGTTTAGTTGATATTCTATATCTATCTTTAATGTCTGAGAAATAAAAAAAAAATCAAACTACTCTTTTTCAAGTATTTAAACATTTTCACTTGCAAAAATGCAAACACTGTATATTCCTATATGTATTTCTCATTTTTGTCTTGAGTCAATGGATAGCTCTTTCACAGAATGACGTTGCTTCATGGACGGTTGCTTACAAAACATGGTATTTGGGAATCCATTACTGCATATCATTCAATCAATTCTCCATAAATATATTTATGTTAGCTGAGTGTTTGATAATTATTGGTTAGACATAAATTGACTATTTCATCATATGTTATACATAACAAATATATTGGTAGCATATCAAAGCCAGATTAAAAAAAATAAGCCACTACCAGCATCATATTTGAAAGCTGAAGCACTCACCAAGAAGTACCAGAGTTCGTCACCACCCCACAAATGTAGAATAACCACGAACATCACTGACACTTCCTTCTTCAATCAAGTTTGGATCCATTCTACCATATATTGGAAAAGATGGTCAAAGCCCAGAGGGCTAGGACAGAGTAAATGGCTGCAACAAACGTGAATCTTGGGACATTTTTAAAGCAGAAGGAACTAACCTCCTCTTATTCATTGAAAGCAATAGCAAATAATCACAGCAACTAAGTCAAGCACCAGAAGAAAATTTAACCTTGACCTGGGTAACTTCCAGGTGTTAAGTTAAAAAAACAAACAAACAACAACAAAAAAAAAACAGGTTATAAAATATGTAGGCATATATAGGTGCATCGCTGAGTAGTTTAAAAGCTTTTAAATCACTTTAATTTAAAAGCTAAGGAAGTTTAAAATGCAGGCTTATCTAAAGATACTATGTATTTTAACTGATAATATTTCTTCCTGACTGTGGTTGTTCTGACATTGGAATGCTAGGTACTCGCCCTTCAAACATTCCAACTGCCAGAGCTCTAGAGTGCCATTACTTATTTGAAGTTTTTCCTCCATACTTAGAGCAAGTCTGCCAAATACATGCTATCTGTGCATATTGTTATTTGACCAAGACATCTGTGTCTTCATAAAACAAAACAAAATATCAATTAAAATCAAAAATGCAATCAATCCATTTCAGCACAAATCCATAAACAGGCAGTAAATGGACACAGCAGTTTTGCAACTCTATCCACTCAGACCAAACCCAGTTGCTGGGTCACTCTAGGTGCACTCATATGTGCAGAGAAGGCAGACTGTGTCTCTGTTCAGAACTATTTAACTTTTCAGTCAGTGATGGTGGGGTGCTGAGGCATGATTCACACCACGGTGATTAACACATGCTTTTGAGGTTTCAGCATATTCCATCCACCAAAACACATTGCAGTTTAAACCTATTACTGCCTCTAGTGAGTAGTTTACACAGTTAGGATTTTTGCACATGATTTTCCATCTCTATCTCAATTTCTTTCCCTGGGACTCCTTGCCAGGCTTCTCCATTTTCATTTTGTCTCTTATTTAAAAAATGTGTAAGTTGGGAAAATTATATCTACATTCATGTATACCCATGTAAACAATTATTCTATTTATATGTTAACTACCTTCTCATATAATCTCATATTTGCTTAGTAACAATATTTTAATGAAATAGTTGCTATTTTCTTTGGTAGAAGATAAATTCATAGCCCTAGTAAATAGACAGATATATTCTCGTGCTCTCATAAAGTTTTTTAGAACTGGAAATATCGAAATGGAACACCTCGCTGGGGTTTTGTTCTCCTGCAGTTTTCGTCTAACAAATTAATCACTTACATTAATAGGCACATTACACACACACACAGAGACACACACACACACTCACATCCTACAGCCACAGGCTATTTACTTACCATTGGTGCCATGAGTATATTTACTACAGATGATCAAAAGTTTTTATTTTATTCTCTATTTATAAATATAGAGAACCATCTGGGCCTAAAATAATACATAGGTCTATGGTTAAGAATTTGAATAGACTCATTTTTTTCTTCTGCCACACACACTTCCCACTGCTCCCCTCAGCCTTTACGGGACTAAAGCAGAGACGTTCTATTTAATATTTTAATTTTTGTCTGGCAGGAAAAGTAACAGGAAGAGTTCAAACCAGAGTCACATAGATCCCTAATACACATGTGAACTGAGCTTTCCATGAAGTCCCAGAGAATCTTAATATTTTTGAAAAACAATTATAAGTCCAACCGTAAGGGAAAATCTGTATGTCTAAAAATATGCTGCAATAAAACTGCTAAGCCATGGAATTTTATGGAATAAAAATTATTTTCTCTCCCTCAGCATCAACAGAAAAAGGGGGCATTTATTAGATGCTTTAGGGGTTAATAGAGAATTTCTTTTTAACTTTACAATGAAGTCAGAAGGATTCAGAAAATAATTCATAAAATATATTCACATATAAATAAAATTTGTGCTGCATGTGATTATAATATTTTAAAGAGCTTTCTGAACACTGTAACAACAAAGGCAGATGCCAATAGACGTGACACGCAAAGCTTAAATGCTTCATTTCAAAACCATAAATGTTAAATACCTTGTGAAAATGAGAAAAAAATAACACATTTTATAAAATGTGAGGACATTATCGGAATTGAGACACTAAGTATGACACTAAAACTTCAAATTTTTTAAGTGTATAAACAGAACATGACTGAAGTATCACCAATGACCAGCAAGTTTACAAAACAATATTTAAACATTCTAATACACAAGCACACTGTAAGACCAATTAGTCAAACAATAAAATATCCTTTTCAATGTATCTTCTTTACATTCTATACTAATTATATTCATTTTTTTCCTTAAAGCAATTTAGAAATACATGTTATATAATGCTTTAATTGTTTAAATAGCTTGATTATATTGGATACAGTCAATATTTTAAATGACTATCACTGCTATGTTTACAATAGTAAAAATTTGATAGAATATCTATTAATAGGAAAATATTTAGATTTATTGATATACATATTGTAATATACCATTTCAGGTTATTTTCTTAAACATTCTACAATTAAACAATATAAGTTAACATTACGTGGGAAAAAGGTACCAACTGCACTCTTTATTCAGGTTCATTAAACATAGAAACACAGATTGCAGAAATGAAAGCATTATCTACCGGTGGATAGGTTCTGGTCAGAGGATTCTGTAGCCAAATATAAAGAGCCATGGGACTACTGGATGAAAAATTGATTGATTTAGCACCAGGCATGGTAGTTCACACCTGTGATCCCAGCTCTTGGGAGGCTGAAGCGGGTGGATTGCCTAAGCTCACAGGTTCGAGACTAGATTGAAAAAAAACATCGATTTAGCTAGGTTAATGTTATATACACACACATAACATCAGTGATGACATTTTGGATAGGTCAAATCTGTTGTGTAATGAGTAGCAAACTTATAGCATTATCTTTACTTTCTTAAGACTGCTAGAATCCCAGACTCATGAAACAACCACAAGGACATATCACTATCTAGGTCACACCACCTGTTGCTGGTGGAGCTCAAAAAGTCCTATTAGAAATCGGGATATGGGGTGGAACCTGTGGCTTGGTGGGTAGGGTGCTGGCCCCATATACTGAGGGTGGCAGGTTCGAACTCAGCCCTGGTCAAGCTGCAACAAAAAAAATAGCCGGGCATTGTAGTGGGAGCCTGTAGTCCCAGCTAATTTGGAAACTGAGGTGAGATACAAACTTAAACCCAGGAATTGCTGTGAGCTGTGACACCAAGCACTCTACTGAGGGCAATAAAATGAGACTCTGTCTTTACAAAGAAAAAAAGAGAGAGAGAGAGACAGAAATATTGGGATATTTCCTAACACTGGTGGCATGATAGAATTGTTTGGAAGCATTTAATGAATAATTTTCTCTAGCCCTACTCGATGCTTATAATTCAGAACATTGAAGAGTAGGGCTGGGGGAAAAAAACTCCTTGAGTGATTCAAAATTTCAATTAAGGTTAGAAGAAACTAACACTGGGCTCTATTCTTTTGCTTTAACCTCTGGACTGTTTAATAAGATTCCCTCCTTCCTTCCTTCCTTCCTTCCCTCTTTTCCTCCTTCCTTCCTTGTTTCTTTCTTCCTTATAAGGGTCACTAACTGCATCATAGGGATCCCATGCTCAGCATCTAATCTAAGCCTAATCACCTCTAAAGGCTCCTCCTGCCAACACCATCGCATGGAGGATTAGGGCTACAACAAATGAATGGACACAAACATTCAGTCCATTACTCCAGGAGACTCAGTACAAATCTACAAAAACATGCAAAAGAGACATACAATAGACTTCAATGAAAAAATAAAGTACTTATAAGTGCCCATCTAGTTCAGAAGTTTTAGGATAAGTAGATGACATCTTATTTTGGAAAAACTGGTTAGGTGAGAAACCAGGCCTTTGATATAGCACTTGCCTTTATAAAGCCCACTATTTCAATGTCACTTACTAACTAAAATTAATATCCACTATTCTTAAGAAGAGTGTTAAAATACACTCTGGAGGTACCGTGTACAACAGTCCTTGGATTACTAAAAATGTTTGAGAAAACAAATTTGCCAGTTTAGGAATTTCCTTGAATATGCAAATAACTTTCAGTAAACTAGTAAAACCAAACAGTCACATGATTTAAATACTTTTCACATGGTTAATCCATTCTCAAAGGACAAATGTATTTTTTATTTGTTTGTAAAGAGTTTTGATATGTTTTCTATTTTTTTAAATTTCAGAATTTTATCAACTACCTATGCAAGCATTTCAAATACTCCTATCTAATAAAAACAATACCAATTGCTACAAATCCAATAGGTCTGAACAGGAACATTAAATATTCTGAGAAACAAATAGCACTTATAACATCTGTTTTATTTTTATTCTTTTATTTTGAATGTCAGTGTTTACTTTTATTTTTAAATGTGAAAGTAATTTTGTTTGTTTTGTTTCATTTTTGAGTACACATACTCTTTGAATTTAGGTACTTCTGTTATTAATTTCTCTACAGAAGCTACATGGTCAATTTATTCGGGTAGTTGGTCCTCCTTAAGTATGGAACTTAAGTGAGTTCCATGTTGCTTAGCTTACCATCTAGATGAGAAGGACCTCCCTGATGTAAACAAGGAGATGAAAGAAGCTATTATTGGAGATCTACTTTAGCAAAATGAAGCAACATCTCCCAGGTATATGATTGGGAAAAAAACAATTAGTGCTAAGGTTAGGAAGGGTCAGTGGTGCTGTACACAGCCTCATTAGGGACTAGTTCTTGAGAGAATAACCATTCTAGGTAATAAAAAAAAATCTAATTATAGCCATACTTTCATGAATCTACTTCTAAAAAATGAATCCATATAAATTATGGCAAAAGTAATGGATTTTGGTGTTAGGAAGATCATTCAACTCCTTTTACCCCTCCAAAAAGGATAAAGACCTGTAGCCCTGAGGTCTTCAACTAGTAAGTGAGAATGGGTGATTAATTACTTGATAGAAATTTTATTAGTTTTAACTGATCAGTGAATGAAACCCTTGTCCGAACGTTGATATATAGTAAATACCCTGTAAATAGTATCTGTTCCTATTCATGTTTTGTTAACCACTACTTAAATCTATATTTTTCCATCTCTGCTTACAACACATCAAAATCACCACTTTTCAACCAAAGTATTTTATGGGCATATTAATATCATATATTATATACTAATATCCTAATGCTTAAGTCCTCGTCATTGTGTATGGGATACTAAATAATATTCCCTAAATCCCCTGTCTTCCCCCCCAATCATTAAACCTCCTCATTCTTATCTCTGCCAGTATGTTACCAAGCCTTTGTCATCTGTGATTCTGTCTTTATACCAGATATTTCTTCATTTCTTCCATTGTTCTTTTTTTTTGCAGTTTTTGGACGGGGCTGGGTTTGAACCCTCCACCTCTGGCATATGGGGCCGGCGCCCTACTCCTTTGAGCCAGAAGGGACACCCTCTTCCATTGTCCTTTTCACCAACAAATCCCACACCTAAAACTTGTAATCTGTTTTCTCATCCCATTTCTGCACACTAGCTTGTTCTTTATGTTTGAACTTCACTTATTAAACAGTCTTCCCTGGACCTGCAGGTCCCACTCTCAAAATAGCACTACAATATCTCATTTTCCTCTATGGCTCTCTGTATATCCTTTGTACCACTCATCATACCTGTATTTGTTTGTTCAATACATCTCTTTCTTAGCCCTGTAGTTTACTTTGGCCAATGGAATGAGTAGTAAGACACTGGCTCAAAGATATGAGTGATGTTCAAAGCAGATATGATTCCAATTCTCAGATTGGAACTAATCTTTGACAAGCCTAAGACCACATTAACTGAATCCCAGCTAACCAAGAGAGATTAAAAGCCTAAAGTGTATTAAGATTTCTGGTATGCCTAAGTGTGCAAAAAATATTTCTGTCTACCTATCTACCTACCGTTTGATACCAAACCCAGATAATCATTGACAACTACAACAAAGTATTAGAAATATATTTACTTTGATAGTAAATTCCCTTGAGGAGTCATATATCCAAAAAGGCTTATTTTTTTGAAAAACAAAAGCATATAAGCTTGAAATCCTTCAGTTTCTAACCTGCTTCCTTCCCTATCCCAACCACATAACCTAGAATTAAAGATAAAATTGCTCATGACAGGAATTCTGGTGGTCTCCTTGCTGATTGGTCCTGATAGACCTGGATTCTATGTGGACCTTCTTACACATAGAAAATATGATGCCGTGTTGAGTTCTTTTATCCTTGCAGATTTTTAAATGCTGAGATGTTGTACCACAAAGACAAGGTTTATGACTTTTTACCTTTATTAAAATAAGGCTTGCATCTATTCCAAATAAGAGACATAAGGATGATAAAGCACCTTTTTCTGTATGGAGACATAGAGTTCACATTGGAGTGATAGTCATATGTGTAGAATAGTCCCAAGTCTTCCTCTATAAAAACTTCATAAACCAGGGCAGCACCTGTGGCTTGAAGGAGTAGGGCCCTGGCCCCATATGCTGCAGGTGGAGGGTTCAAACCCAGCTCCCGCCAAAAACTGCAAAAAAATAAAAAATAAAAATAAAAAACTTAATAAACTTTCTTTCTCACATGATATACCTAAATGGAGTTTTTCTTTGTTTGATGCTTACTTTTTTGAGGTAAATATAACTTAAATTCATTCTCATAAACTTTGCCCTGATATATTTAGCTTATTGTTTTAGGTTGTTACGTCTTTTGCAGTGCGTGATAATAAAAATTTTATTAACTGAACTCATTCTACAGTTCAATTTTGAATATTTCATGTAAATATTTGATGAACATGTGTCACGGGTCCTTATCGGATTATACCATATATTAATAAACTGCATAAATCTAACAATGAAGCCCTTCCCTATGTATCAGCACTTTAGGAATTGTTACAAATTCTTGTTTTTTTACTTTTTTAAACTATTTAATTAATTAATTAAATATTCTCTTCTACTTTGTAGCTGATCTTTGTAGTTCATAGATTTTTGTTAGTGTTAACTCTTCTGGGTGTCTATATATTCTAAACCTAAATTATCCTGTCGGACTCCTGAATGTTCAAAAATAGAGAATTTATTTTATTGTATATTAAAGAGACATCAATACATCATGTCTGTATGTACCCATACAATGAGTACACATTAAACAAAAACTCAGAAGGTGGTAATTATTACAATATAAAATGTTATGAGTGGTTTTTCAGGAGATTTATACTAAAATCTGTAGTTATTTTTTAAAGTATGCACATTAAATATTTAGTTTCCTAATTTTGCTCACAACAGAATCACTAGCATCAAAAAGGAAAACTAATAAACCCTTAAAAATATTCTTAATGAAACAAAAAGTTTCTCTTTTTCTCTAGAGTGATAACAACTAAGAACAGTGAGGACAATTGCTCTGATGACTCTTCTGTACTTATTTTAGAAGATTGAAAAGTATAGCAGAATATTATAGTTTCTTCTCAGCAAGACACACTTGATGTTAGTTCATTTGAAAGACAGACATATTTTTAATAGTATTATATTGTTCTTTATATGTGAGCAGTCTTTAAAAAGGGGGTATTAGATTTGACTGTAACATACTTACCAAATATATATTTGAAATTCCATAAATGTTTTATATTTAGTTGATTTAATTAAGTTTATGAAATAGGCAACCATTTATAAAATGTTTATAAAGGGTTCTTAATGTATTAAGTGTATATGGATAAATTGCTCTTTGAAAGGGACATTGAGAGATTTGTTAGGTTTTATTTCTACCTATTAAAGAATTTCTTGAATATTTGAATTCTTGTCATTTAGTCCTTGATGGTCAATATAAAATCTCATCATAGAAAGTAAAAGACCTGTAAACACAATAATAGATGTGACATTTCATTATACTACTCTGTATAAATATATTATCTTTGTACATGTGGCAAAAGACAATGTTGTACACACATAAATTACATACTTATATTTTAGAAGGAGATAAAAAAAATGGGTAATAGTCATCATGAATAAAAGTGAAATAAATTGCAAATTAAAGGACATTGTAAACTCTATGTGAATAAAATACATTTCATAGACTTCTTATGTTCCTAGTTTGCTACTGATATCTGCAAGTATCTGTTTCAAGTAAAGCAGTTATTAACATCAAGGATTTGGCCTAAATTTTTATTCAATTCAAAAGGCTTATCTGAAATTCTATAATATTTGTTTCATAAAGCAATGAGAATTAAAGAATACCAAGAAGCAGCACGGTGCCCTTGGAAAGAAAGAAAGCACTATGGGAACTCAGATCTGTGCAAAACATGATCATGGGTTAGCTAAATCCAATTAAAATGAAGCCTTTGAATGCAAGTGAACTTGGCCTCAAAAGAACAGCATGCCTACATAGAGTTACTTTAAAAAATGGAGAAGAAAAGAATTTAAAATATAACAGAGATACTTAGGAAATATATACAAATAAATAAGTTTAAATTTGAAAAGCAAATTTAAAATATATTTAATATAATTTAAAGTTATTGTGATTCACATCTAGGATCCTAAAACATTCATGAATTGTTTGAAATTGTTGATGCATTACAAAATGCATATGCATTAGAGAATGAATGCTGGGCAGAGGCAGCTGGTAAAATATCATCTGCTATAGAAAACCCCATACCACCCTTGTGCTAAAGAAAATACACAGCAACAATGTCAGATGTCTATTTTGCATCAAACAAAAGCAAAGCTCCTCTATGGGTTGTAGCATAGTAACAGAAATCAGTTTCTACGGAAGCCTGTAGCCCTAGGGGAGAAGAGTGATTTTATAATACAACAGCACACATAGTTTTACCATTGAATTCTTCAGTTATGGCCTACTCCAATGCTTTTCAATTCTTATTTATAACCTTGAATCATTGGGTAGAATGGATCTGATGTCTTTTACTAAACTAATCATCACTAAAATGACAGCTGTCAAAAACATACTGCCAAGAAATCACATATGAAATACAATTTTATTTATGCAATTTCCAGTAAAAAGGAAATGAAGGAGCTAGTATTTTTTCCTATGCCTAGTATAAGCTCTTTTCCATCTGTTTCAAGCTAAAATGTCAGCTACTTCAATAATATCATCAAAAAGAGTATTTAACAAATAAATATAAAATAAACATTATTAATAAAGAACCATGCCATTTTAAATACTGGACTATGAGATATAGATTACGGACAAAATTAAGCTGATATAATCATAATGGCATTTAATAATAATCATTACATATCAAGAAAAACACATTTTTATAATTTTTTGATTTTTTATTTTTTTTTGAGACAGAGTCTTACTCAGTTTCCCTGTGGTTGAGTCCTGTGGCACCATAGCTCCCAACAACCTAAAACTTTTGTGCTCAAGCACTTAGCCTCCCAAGTACCTGGGACTACAGGCACCTGCCATAATGCCCAGCTGTTTTTAAAGACACAATCTTCACTCTTCATCAGGCTGGTCTTGAACTCCTGAGCTGCCCATATAGACCTCCTACCACTGCCACCTTGCCCAGCCCTAAACAAATTTATTTAACTTGTTTTTATTTTTCTGTTTGTTGTTAAGCGGGCCCAGAATGGGTTCTATCCCACCACCCCTGGTGAATGTGGCCAGTGCTCTAACCACTGAGTAACAGGCACCTCAAAAATTCTTACAACATACTATGCTATTTTTTATATTTTACTAAATTTATGAAAAGTAGTTAGAAGACATCTTTTAGTTCTCTTAAGGATGAAAGAGAAAATGCCACAGAGAGAGTGGCCATAAAGTTCATGTGCAATGCAAATTGCACACTATTAAATTGTGCACTAACTTTATGGCCATCCTGTATTAGAGATACAGCAATTAGAGATAAAATTGCTGATAAGAAGAAGAGATGTAATACACAGCAAGTAGCAAATTGTGCTTTGGTGTCAGGAAATAACATTGTGATAAGCACACATAGTGCAAACTAGGCTTAAGATATGAAATATATTAACATTGTATCATATGTCAACAAATTACACTGAAAGTATGATAAAAATAAATAATAGAGTTGATTACACTATATGACAACCATATAAATTAGTTTGTGCTAGAGTTTGCATATTTTTTCCCCTGGATTTTTTTCAACATACCTTACCATTATTAATGTAGTCATCACAAAAATGCAAGCAGATATCTAGGGAAATAGCTTCCACAAGGTTGCCAACAAGAAACAAGGCAGAGATTTGAACACAGGCAGTCTGTCTCTGGATTCTGTAGTCTATGTTCCTTTTTATTCATTTATTTATTTATGTAATTCTGATTTCAAAATATTAGGAGGCACAGGTTTTCTTGTTACATGGATGAATCGTATAATGCTAAAGTCAGGGCTTTAAATGTGCTCTTCACCAGAATAGCGTACATGGTATCCCACTGGTAAATTTTCATTCCTCACCTCTTCCTACTGTCTCCCTTTCTGTTCCCCATGTCCTTTACATCTCTTTGTGACCACATGTACCCCTCTCATATTAGTGATAACAGGTGGTGTTTACATTTCCATTGCTGAGAGGCTTCACATAGGATAACATTCTCCAGTTCCATCCAGGTTGCTGCCACAGATACTATTTCATTCTTTATCTTGGCTCAGAAGTACTCCGTGGTAGAACACGGACCATATTTTCTTTATCTACTTCTCAGTTGGGGGACATTTAGTTTAATTCCATATTTGTTCAATTATGACTTATGCTGCAATAGAAGTTTGGGCCCAGGTATCATTTTGCTATTAATGGAATGACTTAACTTTTCATTTTTCCCCTTTTTAAAAATTTCAGAATTTTAGGGGGCACACCTGTTTTGTTTACATACTTTTGTTTTTTGTACCAAATTGAGTCAAATTTATAAGTGTGACTTTCACCCAGGTAGTATGCACTGTACCCAAAAGGTATGAATTTATCCATCACCTCCTTCCTCCTTTCTCCAGCTTGATTTTCATTGAGATTAATTCCATATGTATACCTACATGGTGATAAGTTAGTTCCAACTTGGTAATGAGTACACGTGTTTGTTTCTCCATTCTTGTGATGTTTCACTTAGAAGAATGGCTTCCAGTTCCATCTAGGTTGTCACAAAAGATAGTAGATTGCCTTTTTAATAGCTAAGTAGTACTCCATAGGATGCATACACCAGGATATAGGGGTCTTTCTGGTTCCACTTGAAGGGTAGAACTATATTTTATAGATCTGTGAAAATTCCACTGATACTTTAACTGGACTGAATTTGTAAATAACTGTGTATAACAAGGTTGATTCTGAGACCTGAGCGTGTTTTCCTATCTCTTAACATCCTCTGTAATTTCTTTCCTCTGTGTCTCTATAGCTTTCCCTATAGAGATCTTTCACTTCCTTAGTTAAATATATGCCTAGGCATTTCATTTTTCTTGCTGTTAATGAGAAAGATCTTACATCTTTAATTTGCTTTTGAGATTGTTGTTGGCATATATGAAAGCTACTGATTTGTGTGTATTGATTTTGTAGGCTGAGAGTTTACTGAATTTATCAATTCCAAGAGTCTCTTGGTTGAATATTTTCAGTTTTCTAGATTTAAGATCCCATCATCAGTGAAAAGCAATAATTTTACCTTTCCTTTCCCCATGAGGATACCCTTGATTTCCTTCTCTTGCCTGATTGATGTCACTTAGACTCTCAGCCGTGTGTTGAACAGAAGTGAAAATCAGAACTTTGATTTCAATTCTAACTGAGAAATCATTCCATTTCTTCCTATTTAACATGATGTTGGCTGTGAGTTTGGAACATTTGGCCTTTACAATTTTGAGGAAAATCTCATCTATGCCTATTGTGTTAAGCATTCTTATTATAAATTTGTGATGAAATTTTCTCAAATGATTTTTCTGTGTCTATTGAAATCACTATAGCATCCTTTCTCTCTTTCTCTCTCTCTCTATTTGTGGTGTATTAAATTTATAGATTTGTAGATGTTGAACCATCCTTGAGTCTCTGGGATGAAGCCCACTTGGTCATGATGAGTTATTTTTTGATGTGCACCTGAATTTGTTTTGCTAAAATGTTATTGACATTTTTTGTGTCTATATTCATAAAGGATACTGGTCTATAGTTTTCTTTTGTAGCTATGTCCTTTCCTGGCTTTGGTATCAAGGTGATATTGGCTTTTTAAAGGGAGTTAGGGACAATTCCTTCCTTCTCAATGGTAAGGAATAATTCTTCAGTGTTGGTATAAGCTTTTCTTTGTACGTTGGATAAAATACAATCATGAGACTGATCTGGGAAATGTTTTTATTGGAAGAATTTTTTATTGCTTCTTCAATTTCAGTCCTTGATATCGATCTATTGATTTCTGTCTCTCCTTGATTGAGCCACAAAGGCTGTGTGTTTCCAAAGATGACTTAGTTTCTTTTGGATAGAAATTCAGCAGTGGGATTATTTTTTTGGATGATAAGTCTACTTTTGGTTCTTTGAGGAATCTCTCTACAGGCAAAACTCAAGTTACCATCACTCAACTCACACACAACTCACATTTACAAACAGGGTATATGATAGGTAATAAATAAATGCACCTGTTCCTACTTACATACAAATTCAACTTAAGGACAAACCTATAAAACCTAACTTATTCGTAACCAAGGGAATGCCTGTGCTGTTTTCTATAGAAATTGTACTAGTTTGCGTTCCCAACAACAGCACATAATCATTCCCTTTTCATTGCATTATGAAAATACAGTCAGGGTTGCCATAAAGTTCATGTTCAATTTTAAATAGCACACAAACTTCGTGGCCACAGTGTATTGTTTCTTGACTTTTCAATGATGCTCATTCTAATAGGAGTAAGGCAGTACCTCGTTCTAATTTTTATTTTTATTTATTTATTTATTTTGTTGTTGAGACAGAGTCTCAAGCTGTCACCCTGGGTAGAGTGCCATGGCGTCACAGCTCACAACCCCCAACTCTTGGGCTTAAGCGATTCACTTGCCTCAGTCTCCCAAATAGCTGGGACTACAGTCACCTGCCACAATGTCCAGCTATTTTGTTGTTGTTGTTGTTGTTGTAGTTGTCATTGTTGTTTGGCAGGCCTGGGCTGGATACAAACCCCCCAGCTCCAGGTACGTGGCTGGTGCCCTACTTGCTTGAGCTACAGGTGCCAGGCCTTTATTTTTGTTAATATTTCTCTGATAATAAGTTAAGTTGAACATTTTTCATATGCCATGGCCACTTATAGATCTTCTTTGGAAAAATATCTGTTCATGACTTTTGTGCACTTTTTGATAAGTCATTTGGTTTTTCTTTTTTTTTTTTTTTCATTGAATCATAAACACACAGACCATGTATTACTGATTTGCTTAAGTTCTTTGCAGATTCTCTATGGTAGACCTTTGTGAACTTTTTACATTGGATTCATCGTACAACCTTGAAACACTGTTAACAATTTTGTTACAATATTTTAAACATATAAATGTCTGCCAATAATTGGACATAGAGACTGACTTCAGGAAAATTATAACTTAACTGATTAGAATTGAATTGATGACTAGAAAAAATCGGTCAATTTATGAACTTTGAGCTATTGCCCAAGGTCATGAAAATGTAATATTATAGAGATGACTTTTAAATGTCGGATAAAATTTTCCACCGTGTGCCTAAAGACACTGAAATCATGAGTATCAGTCCCTTGTCTTATTTATTTCTGTTTCTTTACCATTATTAATCAGTGCACTTTATAACACATCAGTGATAACCTTAGAATACAGTAATTTTTCACTGAATACTACGTAAAAGAAATTATCTGAGTTTGGAGATAGGAGAAACTTCACCTGCTACCTTGCCACTACTCTGGATTTGAGCTAAACTTCTGCTAGACATCAAATTATTTAAAAATAGAAAAACCAACTTTATTTGTACAGATTTTTAGCTAGGCCTCAAGGTTTTAAAGGAAACCTTGAGGAAAGCTTCTTTAGTTTGAATTGTTTGTTTGTTATTGTAATTGTTGTTTTTTCTTACGTGATAGGTCTTTAGATACATGTATAAAGTAGAAGTAGAAAAAATAATTCCCCCCCAAAAAATGTTTTCTCTCCTAAAAGTAAAATTAAATCTAATTAAGATTTCAAGATTATCAAGGTGATTTGTATTTCCTTTGTGAATAATACTAAAGGTTGAGTTGATATAGTCCATTAGGTCAGTTAAGTAGGCTCTTACACGATTGTGTTCATTGTGAGAGTTTCCTTGATTTCTCTGAAGTTACAAAGTTCATGCAAAGTAGTTTTCAAAACCATTCTGGACCAAAGTACCATGTCCAGCATCTCATTTGCATCTAAGCCAACTGAAGCCATCCTTCCTATAGAGAAGTTTAGCCCTTAAAAATAACCTATGATATGGCAGTTATGGTTTGCATGTATATATGATATCCAAATAGTTGGCAAGTCTGTGTATATTATCTTTTGGATTTCAAAGAAGGCCAACTGGCAGAAAGGGAAATATATTTATTGGATCTTGCTTTGTCTAGTGATTTGGAAATTTAGCCTTTTATATCGGCCTTTGTCATCAGGCCATATCAACATAGATGTCTTAGGTCAATGAACAGTAACAAACTAGTTAACATATGTAGGTTGTCAAGAAACTGGTTTACAAGATGGAGGTTGTTGGGCGGCACCTGTGACTCAAAGGAGTAGGGTGCTGGCCCCATGTGCCGGAGGTGGTGGGTTCAAACCCAGCCCTGGCCAAAAACTGCCAAAAAAAAAAAAAAAAAAAAAAAGACAAGATGGAGGTTGTCAACATAAGGAAGTAGGCCACCATACTGATGCATCTACATGTGGTACATGTTCAGTCTATGAAAAGTAGGTCAATATAAAGAGATGATTGATGCAGAGAAGAGGTCAACTATGGAGATTCTACTGGATATGATTTTCACAAAAGTGTAAGTCGAGTTCAAAAGAAAGAAAATACTGTTCCAAAAAGATTTTGTTAATCTTTGAACATTAGAAATTTCTCTTGTGTCCTAGCAAATTCTACAATTTGATCTGCCTAATTAATCACAAGCAGTGGAGATTGAAAGTCTTTGCTAATAAGTAGCTGTCTTCTCAGATTGTGGCCTAATCTGTTTGTAAGAAATTGGCACTTTATCAAAGCTCTCTGGTACATTGTCAGAAACAAAATTTCCTTCAATCAGTATAAAACTGTTTAATTAATCCTGGTTTTAGATAAACAAAAACAATAACTGCAATTTTTTTTTAAAAGCCTTATATTCCAGGCTCCACAATTAGATGAATATTCATATTTATGTTGTTACTGGATTTTAACCCAAGACCATTTTTATTAAATCTCTTATCTGTTAAGACAGAGACTTTTTAAAATCTCTATTGGAACTAATATTTAATATAGCTCTTATTGTTTTAAATGTAAATACTTTCACTTCATATGAAAAGCCTTAGATGACTGAGGATTGAGGAAGAAATTTCTTTTCTTTGGTAGCTCAGCAGGGGTGAGCTCATTTTTGTTTAACTCATTTTACCAAAAGGACATTGTTTTAAGATTTTAAATCTTGACATATAGATATAGCATGTGACATTACATTTTATTTAAAACATTAGTTATATACATTCCCAGGGATTTTTTTTTTCTTCTTTCTTTCTGGAAAGTTAGAGGCCCAGTAAGCTTTTAATCATGTCCTCTTCTGTCACAGTCTCCCTTGTGAAAGGTGTGTGGTAACTTTTGTCTTGCAGGGTAGCTCATCACTTCAGAGAGAATTTAAATTTTAACATTCAATAATTTGAGTACATTTATTAAGCAGTTAACAAACTTAGTATCTGACGGACAGGATTGAAAACTTAATTTTTCAACATGGTAGAGAAAGCTTCACTGTGGCAATGTAAAAAGACAAGAAATATGTATTAACATTTGGTTAAAGTGTGTCAACTGAGCTTTCCTTAGCAAAATATAATGGCTAGGGCACTTCTGGGACATTCCCCACTGTGACTCATTTCATTTTTTCCTACTACCTGCTGAGATAAGATCAGTGGTCATCTCCCTTTGAGTGATTTGCTCCAATATTGAGTTGAGGAGTGGTGAAGAAACGGCCATGTCTCACACCATTCCAAGAGCTGCTCCTGATACACTCAGTTTAAATGCGTTGACTTATAAAGCTAGCATCTTGTACCTTTTAAATTCCAAGATAATTTTATTTGGTTAAAAAAAAAGTTTTAAGAAGATTTTTCTTCTCTAATTATCTTCCTTTTAAATACAACAGCTTACCGCTCCTTCAGATGAAACTGTAGAGGTGAAATCCAGTTTTTGTTTGAACAATTTTCATGTCCCAACTGAGTTCTGACATTAACCTGAGATAGAGAAAACAATAGCATTTTAAATGTACTTTTTATTTTTTAATTGGCAAATGAAAAATTTTATATCTTTTCATTCTCCTTTCTTGAAGCATGAATTTTCAATGCAGTGATAAGCCTCACACAGCTTCTTAAATAAAATACAACCTTAATATTTTATAATTGTAAATTACAAATGCTTTTTATTGAAAGGAACTTCATTCAGTAGCTTTAGAACTAAGAAGTAGTGAGTTATAATGTTGCATAAGATTGTATACTATCAAGAAAATTGGATTTTAATCCAAAAATCACTTAATGCTTCTAGGTAAATTAAGCTCCTCAAGAAATTGAATTGTTAATGGGCTTCAGTTTAACCATGAGTATATATTTTATTCTTGTTGCAATAGCGCATATAATACAAACCAAATGAGCAATAACATGGCATTTAATTCTTGTAGACAATAAGATTTAGCACAAATACTAAAATTGGGAAAGCTTTCTAAAGACCATACATTTACTCTATAATCCAAGTAAGTTGTTATCTAAACTAGTATTCAGGAGAAAGTTAAATGCTTTGGTATAGCTTGTTATAATTTTAGTAATTGGAACTTATAAATACATCCTGACAAAAATAACACAATACTATAAATTATATACATTTTTATAACTGTTCTAATTAAACATTCTGGATTTCTATCTTTTCTTCCCTCTTAATAACTTATCTCTTGGTAATAATTTCTCTCTTGATAATAATTTCTGATATTTCCCCGATATATTTTCATGTCAACTTTTCAATATTTTCTTTTAATAATATATATATATATTTAAAATCTAATTGCATTTTATGAAATTTGGGAAAATAAAAATACCAATTTAATTTATGCTAATTGAGATAAAGACTTTTGAAAAGATATTATGTGTATTTGTTTAATTCATAATAAAATAGATGAACACTTAGCACTCACGGATGAATGCTTATCAACACTTAATGTGCTTACATTGTGTTTATGAGTATAATGGTAGCCAATTAATTTTACATCATAGTATGATCTAAATTCCACTAGGCTCAAAAACAAAATTAGGAAAAAAAGTATCAATTAATATAAATTAATCAATTAATATAAAACTCATCTACTTTCCTGTTTTAATCAATTATGATACAAGGTATAATAAAACACTTATAACTAAAGTGTGTTTAACTATGTGTAAACACTACATGTTACACTAATTGCATTTGTCAAGCAAAGTCCCTCTTATAAATATGATCCTTATAAATATGAAGTGTGCCAAACAATACCACTTCTCACCCCCCCTCCCTCCTTCCCTCTCTCCTCTCTCTCATTCCTCCACCCCTGCCCCTACCGTGTACTGGGTCATCAATTGTCCACCTAACAGAATTGAGTGAATTGGATTCTTTTCTTCTCCGTTCCTGTGATGATTTAGTAAGAAGAATGTGTTCCACCTCCATCCATGTTAGTATAAAAAACGTATAGTTTCCATCATTTTTAGTGGCTGAATAATATTCCAAGGTATATATATACCACAGCTTGTTAATCCATTCCTGGATTGGTGGGCATTTAGGCTGTTTCAACATTTTGGCAAATGTAAATTGAGCTGTGATAAACAGTCTAGTGCAAGTATCCTATGGTAAAAGGATTTTGTTTTCTTCTGGGTAGATGCCCAGTAATGGGATTGCAAGATAAATGGGAGGTCTAGTTTGAGTTCTTTGAGTATTCTCCATACTCCCTTCCAAAAGGGTTGTATTAGTTTACAGTTCCACCAGTAGTGTAAAAGTGTTCCCTTCTTTCCACATCCATGCCTGGGAAGACTTTATGAAAAAGACGTCGGTGGCAAGTGCAATAGCAGCAAAAATAAACACATGGAACTTAATTAAACTTAATAGTTTCTGTACAATGAGGGAGATAACTAAAGCAAACAGACAGTCATCGGAATGGGAAAAGATATTTGAATATTATGAATCGGACAAAAGATTGAGAACTAGGATCTACAGAGAACTCAACCTGAGCAACATAATAAGAGCCAACAATTCCTTATATGAATGGGCAAGAGAGATGAATAAAAAAACCTTCTCTAAAGAAGACAGATGAATGGCTAACAAACATATGAAAAAATGCTCATCATCTCTAATTATTAGAGAAATGCAAATCAAAACCACCCTGAGATATCACCTAACCTTCATGAGAATGGCCCACATCACAAAGCATGTTTGGAGTTTTTCAAGAAATTTCCATATTGTTTTCCATAGAGGCTGTACTAATTTACATTCCCACCTGTAGTGTATGAGTTCCCTTTAATCTGCATCCTCAAAAACATCTATTAGCTTTTGTCATTTTAATAATGTTGGATAAGATGATACCATGTTGGATAAGATGTTCTATGTTGGATAAGATGATACCATGGTGTGGTTTCGATTTGCATTTTCCTACTACTTCGTAATCTTGTGCAATATTCATATACTGGTTAGCCATTTGTGTATCTCCATGTTTTTTTGCCTACTTTTTAATGGTATTTGTTTTTTGTTGTTTTTGAGTGGGTAGGGTTTCTCCTATATTCTAGATAGTGTTCTTTTTTGGATGAATAGCTTGAAAATAATTTCTCCCACTCAATTGGTTATCTCTTAACTCTGTCGATTGTCTCCTTTACTGTTTAGAAGCTTTTCAGTTTAGTATTTTAAGATATGGAATCAATCTACTGTCAATCAATGTCAAGTGGATAAAACAAATATGGTATAAATAAACAATGGGATACTATTATATGGCAATAAAAAATGACATTACATCTTTTACAAATATGAATGAATCTATAGAGTTCATTAAGTTAAGTAAATAACCTAACCACTGAAAGACACATTCTACATGTTCTCACTCACATATTAAAGCTAAAAAAGTTGATTTCATGGATGTTGGGTGATGAAATGATGCGTGAATGGGAGGAGGAAATGAAAAAGGACTTTTTAAATCAGTATAAATATAGTTATATAGAAGCCACAAATTCTAATGTTTGATAGCAAAGTAGGGTGACTATAGTTAGCAAAAATGTATTATATATTTTAAGCAGATAGAAGAGACAACTTGAGTTCCAAACATACAGAAATGACAAATACTTAAGATGAAAGAAATACTGACTACTGTCATTAATAAGTACAATAAAATATGTATTTAAAATTTAATTCTGTCTTCATCTCATTCCTATAATTTTTTATTTTTGCATATTTTATCTTTTAATTAATATATATTTGTATCTTAGAACATATAATTAACAAATGTGTGTTTACTGTTTACATAATTGAATATTATCCCTAAGGAAAATAATTTAAAATAATTTGCATGATCCCTCAATTAATCAATTCTTCATATTCCTCCAGAAGTATTTCCTGCTCTAAAAAAGCAGAGGTCTTTACCATTTTCTTTAATTTCCTGATGAATCCAAACTGTCCTAGGATATTTCTTGATACACATAGGTACTGAAAAAATGTTGTGGAAAAAAAAGCAAAGTTGATTTGAAAGTTTCATAGTGGTTGCTTATTTATTGATCTAAAGTATTTTATAAGTCAAAATTTATTCATCTATTTGGAAAGATGCCTTTGGGGATATCTAAGTTCATTTCATATTCTGGGTGTTATAAAATTATGCTGTATGATAGCTAACTATTAATTTCATAGTAAGGTTGAGTACGTTGGATACTTTTTCTTCCATTCTTGAGATACTTTGCTAAGAGGAATATTTTCCAGCTCCATCCATGTAAACATGAAGGAAGTAAAGTCTCCATCTTTCTTTATGGTTGCATAGTATTCCATAATAGTTAGCTATCATAAGAAAGCTATAACCCAATTGTAGCCCAAGAATTTGGGGAAAGGAGAGAGGGGGTGAGGCAAGGGGGGAGGATGGGTGAAGGGAGGGGGATTGTTGAGATCACACCTATGATCTGTCCTATAAGGGTACATGTGAATCTTTCTAAATGTGGAATATAAATGTCTTAACACAAGAACTATGAGAATGACACGAAGGCTATGTTGGCCAATTGGATGAGAATATTTCAAATTGTATATGGAAACAATATATTGTACCCCATGATAGTATTAATGTGCACAACTATGATTTAATAAAAAAAATTATGCTGTATGAACATCTTTCTCCATGTATCCATGAATAACTGGATGGAAATTAGAAGAAAAGTGTATTTGTTTGTTTGTTTGTTGTTCTTACATCATGGAGTCAAAATCAATGTATATTCCCATGAAAATATAACACAGCTCAAGCTACACACTGCAAAGGTATTTAAAGATATTATCAAGTAAGCATCAGATAAATCTTTCTGGTTGTAGGTAGCTATTTCATCTTATAGACACATTGTTGAATTCTTCCTTAAAATGGGATCAAACTTCTGATAGTGCAGTAAGGATTTGTGAAGCACCTGCACTTCTCATTTCTGTGATTCCAGTTTCTTACCTATTTTATCAGCATCTCTAGACTGAATCATTTCCAGGTCTTAAGTCAGACTTCACTTGGAGGAAAGAGAAGCTGTTTCATACCATCATTCATTGTGTTACAGATAGTCTGTTTATTTCTAAAAGAAGGAAGTTTGAAGATAAACAAAACTAAAAATAAAAAATTTTGTTGAAAGATCATTTAAAATAAATAAGGACAAAATACAAGGTATCCATAAAATTCATGTGCGATTGAAGTAGCTGTAGCTATTATTAAATACTCCTATTTTTTAGAAGATAGTAGATTAGTGGTTGTAAGGAGTAAGAGAAAACAGAAAATGGGGAATGACTGCTAAGTGATATGGAATTCTCTTAGGAATGATGAAATGTTCTATGATTAGAGTGGTGATGGTTGCACAGCTTTGCAAATATACTGTAATTCACTGGATTATAATTTTTAACAGGAAAATAAAGGAATAAATAAATGCAGCTACTTCAATTGCACACAAACTTCATGGCAACCCTGTATAAAACAATCAGACAGTTTCACAGATTTACTTATTACAGTGAAATTTAGGTATTTCTAAATATTTATGGAACAAATATTTAGAAAAAGAAATGAACTATATGGACATCGTGAGTAGGAGCACTTTGTTTTCTTCAATTTTTAAAAATATAATTAGAACGAGTCAATTTCTGTTTATCTTGCTGAGGCAAGATAAACCTCAGAGCAGGAAAAGGTGAAATTTGACTCAGAAAACGTTATAAGACCAGATGTTGCCAGATAGTCACATTAAAAAAAAAAAAAAAAAGATGATCCCACTAAATATTTCACTTGGCTTCGTATTTTGCTTACTGGGGTGAATTTTGTGGTTTACAATTACAGTAGCAGAAATAAATTTGATTAATAACATGCAAACTTGTGCATTTAATATAAGATGTCACTGTTGGGTTCAATCATTTGTTGGAATGCATAATACAAGCTTGAAAAATACATGTATAATTTTTGAAACTTTTCATCTTAGATTTATATAAAATTTTATTTAAATAAAGTATGATTTAGATTTTTTTTTTAAAAGATTGGGGAAACAAGCAAGTTAGTTTATTGAATGGTGGCAATGAGTATAAAATAAATAGAACCGATTTCTTTGCGGTTATAACACCATCTGATTAAAGAAATAAATCACTCTTCTCCCATATGGCAATTCAAACTGAGTCCCAGGGACAATTTCTGTCTGACAAGTTTAATCATCATATTAGAGACACCTTTTTATTTATTTATTTTTGTAATTAGTTCTTCTGAAATTTCAAATTATGTATATGGGTCTGGAAACCTATACATAGATAACCACTTTTTAGCTAATAACTTATACAGTAATTTTTCCTATAAATTCTATTGACAATTAACATTCTTAGGTTTTTTTTAAAATTCAGTAGATATATAGATATAGGGGCATCATGATGTTTTGTTCCATGAATGGAATGCATAGCGGTGGAGTTATGGCTTTCAGCTACCCACCACCTGAATAGTGTACTTTGTACCACAGCAGTGAAATCATGGCTTTTAGTGTGCCTGTCATGTGAATACCGTACTTTGTACTGAAAAGAAAATTTTTGATATCTCATCCCACTTCCACCCTCCATCCGAGTCTCCAAAGCTCATTGTACTGTTCTGTGTGATCTTGTATGCTCATCGTTTAGGTTTTACTTACTGGGAACTGCATATGGTGTTTGTTTTTCTCTTCCTAAAATACTTCACTTAGGAAAAATATCTTCACTTCTGTCAAGTTGCTGAAAAGGAGTTATTTCATTCTTTTTTATGGCTGAATGGTATCCTGTGGTGTATATACCATGGCATGTGTGACATATATATATACACACACACATATATACACAAACACATACACACACACATATTTGTATGTATCATCAAAAATGATGGGGTTATAAAACACTCCAAGGTAAAAACTCACAATTCTTATGAAACAATATAAGGAAGAATACAAATCAACTAGTAACAGTGGACATGTTGAATAAACAGAAGGTCAGCTGGCAAGGTGGCTCACACCTGTAAACCTAGCACACTAGGAGGCCAAGGCAGTTGGATTGCCTGAGCTCAGAGGTTCAAGATCACTCTGGGCCAGAGTGAGGCCCTTGTATCTAAAAATAGCTGGGCATTGTGGCAGGCACCTGTAGTGCTACTTGGGAGGCTGAGGCAAAAAATTGCTTAAGCCCAAGAGTTTGAGGTTGCTGTGAGCTGTGATGCGACAGCACTCTACCAAGGGTGACCAAGTGAGACTCTCAAAAAAAAAAAAAAAAATACAAATATCTAGGATGAGACTGGGTTCTATGGCTCGCACCTGTAATCCCAGCACTCCCAGAGGCCAAGGCAGGTGAATTGGTTGAGCTTAGGAGTTAGAGACCAGCCTGAGCAAGAGTGAGACCTTGTCTCTAAAAAATACCTTGGTGCTGTGTTGCAGGGGCCTGTAGTCCCAGCTACTTGGAAGGCTGAGGCAAGAGGATAACTTAAACCCAAGAGTTTGTGATTGCTGTGAGCAGTGATGCTGCAGCACTCTACTGAGGTAAACAAAGGTAAACTCTGTCTCAAAAAAAAAAAAAAAAAGAACAGCATATCACTTATCAATATTAATATGGAATAGAAAAGATATTCAGTAGTTTTTAAAAATGATACTTTCAACTATGGATATATTAATAATATAAAGTTCAAAAGACTTTCAATTGCATTTTATATATGTACATAGTAGGCTGGATATACATGTTCCTTTCACATGTAACCTGTTCAGGCCTACAATAATTTACCTTGGGTAGTGTAATATGTTTACAAGTAATAGTTCTTAATTCTACTTCCAAAAGTTTAACAAAGTTAATGATTTTATCTTATTACAGATTAATAATATGTATACAACTATTTCCTGTAAGTGAAATAATATATGAATTAATGTAGTAACAATAAAAATGAAAAATTTTTGAAATATGTATACAAGTGAGGGCCAAGAATTTTCTGGAAAATTTTTTTGTGTCATCTTTGAGCTTAAATGATACTTTAGTGTTCTGGCTGTGGCAGAAACATTTCTGGGATATTTCACAGAATTACTGGAGTTTCGGTTCCATTGCCCGAGGTTCTGATTTTAGCTGAGACAGAGACCTACATCCCATAAATTATGTAACTGAGGGGAAAAGGCAAATTTGAGTCAGTCATTCAGGGACAGTCAGCAGATCCACAAGCCAAAGCAGGATGTAGAAAGTAATTGTTCCCTCCTTTCAGTTTGAGAGTTTTGGTTTTTTATTTGCTTCTCTTTAATGTTTTTTTAATATGAGTTTTAATATGTGATGAAGTTTTAAGGGTTGGAAAGCAATGACAAAAGTTACAGAGAAGTTGAGGATAAGGCTAGGCGAGCGCCAACACAATCCTGCTCCTCTTTACTTTCCTTTTGACAGTTATTTTTTAAGTCAGCATTGAGTTGGATTTATCATATTCTTGTTTCCAAGTTGGTTCTATTATGATTCAGTAGTCCTGAAAACTTGGGACCTGCACCTACATCTACCTAATTCTTTATCTTTATCTGTACATATCCGTCTGTATTCACGAAAGTAAATATAAGATAGCTACAGAAATTAAACGTTTGGATATATGAAAATATCTCATTCAGAGACTAAATAATTAATTAACAAGTAAGGGTACAGGACCCAAACACACAGCACATTCATACATCTCAATAAAAAATAAATTATAATGAATTACTTTCATAAAACTATATTTATATTTTTGTCCTATTAATCCCAACAAAACTTTAGCCTAATTTACATAGCTTTTGTTATGTGAAAAAATCAAATATATTTAACATAAAAACAGACTTCTAAGGATTTCTTTTTGTTGTTGTTGTTCTTTTTGAGACAGAGTTTCACTCAGTGGCCCTGGGGTTGAGTATCATGGTGTAATAGCTCAACACAATCTCAAACTTTTGGGCTATAGATCCTCCTGCCTCAGGAACTGAGTAGCTGGGACTACAGAAACCCATCACAACACCCAACAAGTTTTTTCTACTTTTAGTGAAGACTGGTCTTGCTCTTGCTCAGGATGGTCTGGAACTCCTAAGCTTAGGCAATCTACCTGCCTAGGTCTCCCAGAGAGCTAGGATTACCAGCATGAGCCAGCATGCCCAGCAGATTTCTGAATTTAACAATGTCTGCTTTCAAAGAGATTAAATTCCTCAGTTGTTCATGTCATGTACTTATGGCAATTTACTTTCATGAAAGATGAATGCAAGTAATTACACATATTGTCATATGTCAGACAAATTGTAAGATTATTTTCCTCTATCCACCCTCCTATTAGTCATGCCTTTGTGTAATATCTTCTATGTGAGTATTCATACTTCTCATTAAAAAATAAATTATAATGTACTTAAGATTTGCAAGAAGCAAGATCTTCAACTTGCTCCTAAACAAGATATGGCATAGAAGTATATTCTTTCCACAGTTACATCATGTAATTTAAAACCTTACATTGCTAGCAAACTTGAACTCATGGCTGTGACTCCTTTTGAATGCTTGATGAAATAAGCCTCCGTGTTGGGCACGCCCACGTGGAGCCCATGGCTGTGACTCCCTTTGAATGCTTGAAGAAATAAGCCCCTGTTGGGCATACCCACCATGGCAGCAAGAAGCAGAGAACAGCAGCAAGAAGCAGGACCTTCAGTGCTGCCAGAGATTCTGCCCAACCTGAACATTCATGGAAGTGATCCTCGAGAGCAGAGTTCTTCCTGCTCTACTCCTTTAGCCATACAAAACCTTATCTAGCTGTCTATTTTACAGACAACCAGGTAAAACTTGATCTGCAGAATCCATGAGATAAGAAACATGTATTTTTAAAAACTTGAGGTTTGTGGTAAATATTTCAGCAATATAAAACTAATATATGCTCCAGTGGAGACTTTTTCAAATCTATTCACTGAATAAACATATTTTATATCACTACTTTATCTGAATCAAGTCCAAGCTTAGATGGAAATACAACATCAATGAGTGAAATACCTTCTTTAATGTTGAGGGGCTAAAATTAATGAGAGGGAGTCATATAAATAATATGCAACATATTGCATGCTACGATATAGAGATGATTATTAAGGGCAAAGAGGCAAATGTTTACGTCGACCCTTCCTTTTTTTTTATTATTTCCCTAATGCACTTTAATCAGAAGAATAATCCTCTCAAGTTTTAAATGCAATTGCTTGTTGAAGAAATTTTGCCATGCATATGTTCATTTGCTTCTCCATTATGCTGATTTTCTTACTGTGTCTCTTATATTTCCTACAAACTGGACTCAGCTCTAAACCTTAGAGTCAGATTCTTGTTTTCGTATTACAAGACTACATCCTCAGATATGCTGTGTAGTGTGTGTTATATCATATCAAAAAAGAAATGTCTGGTTATCTTCTAAAAGGTCTTTGTGAGTAAATTTGTGACTGATCACTGAATTGTATAATTTCTCTTCAGATTTTCATCTTGCAATTCACCTATGAATAATTTTTGCTTGAATCACTTATATCATTAGTGACTGTAAAATGAGTATCTTCAAATTCTCATGTTTCTTTCACATTTACTAGTTGGAATTCTTTTTGTAAAAAAAGCTTCTGTCATCAACCTGAGTTATTTGATTACCTTGACATATAAATTATATAAGAAAGGCAAAATAAATAATTTTTTCTGCAATTGCCAAATTTTAGGATAAGAAGTTTATACTTCAATGGTGCCCAACAAGTTTTTGTACAATTTTTTTTTCTGGATCCCTTTATTTTCATTTGAAAGTGTTATTATACACTTCATCAATTTTATATATCTTTGTTTTGAGTATGTATTTAATTTATTTCAATTGTTAGTCAAATCATTAATAAAATTGTCTCATATTTGGGCCAATAGAATCCTTTCTGACGGTGTCTCTCTCCTGGGATATACTTCCTTGTTTAGATCGTTTCCTTGCCTTCTGACACAAGTTGTCCTATAATCAACATTCTTCAAAGTACCCTGTCTCTCTTTAGTGGGAAATAGTATTCAGAGTTCACAATTTGAGCCCTAACACTTGGTGTCACTTTCCACTTCAACGTTATTGCCTCTTGGCTGTCTGACTGAGAAAATGTGAGCAATATGCTATTTGAAAAAAAAAAATCTATTTTAATTTTTGACATTTCAGAGATTTACATAATTTCCTTTTTTCTAAAAAACTATCTTTATCTCCCTAAAACACCATTTTCTTAATACTGAAACATAGAATTACTTATAAAATATTACATAAAAATTTCAGAAATATGCCTTTTCTAGAATTGCTAGAAAAAAATAACAAACTGAGTTTAACCACAAAGTAATATGTATTTGCTATGAGAAGGATATCTTATTATGGGTACATAATCAAAATACTGTTCTTTAAAATCAATTGAGATAATATTTTCTCTATGTGATTTTGGTATCAAGTTGAAACACAGGTTCATTCATGGTCTATTTTTAATTTTTAGGAAATGATTTTATATTTTTGCTTTAACTTTTATAATTTAAACATACAAAATATTGGCATGGCTTAAAAACCCACTCATAAAATGAAGCATAATCAGTATTTCTCACTTACATCCCTTTTTTTCCACCCTGATTTGCATTGCTTAGAGATCCTAACAGTGAGACAGCATGTCACATAAAACACTGCATGATTATCTTATAGACTAGCATAAGCAAGAAAACTTTTCTCAATTTAGAAAAAAAATTGGTGTGCAGTGAAATACCAGAATTAATTCCCCCTGAAGGTCCTAATAGTAACTTTATACCATTGATCAAGTTCTCCATTTTTGCTGCCATCGTCAGTCTGGTAACCACTGTTCTACCCCCTACTTTTATGAGATCACTGTTAAAGTATTTTATGTATGTCCATAAGGAATATGAGGCCATTGTAGCTGAATGTTCTCAGTTTGCATTGTTGTCAGGCTGTAGCAATAACTTTAGTTTGGACCAATTTCCAGTTCCAGGATCTGTGGTCCCTCCTGTTAACAGGAAGATAGTATTATGCTTGCTTCAGAATTTCTCATTTTTGCTACTGATTATGTTGGACTATTACTCCTTTGGATTATCTGTTAGGAAGGTATTACTGGGAGAAGTCCATTCCTCCACTTCCAAGTAGATTAACCAAACCAATTTGTTTTTTTAAGGAAGCCTAATTTTGAAAATACTTTTCTAAAATACAAGTTCAGCCAACCTCACTGACAATTCGGCTCGTGGATTCAAGATAAACATACGAGGAGGGGATTGGGACTATTTTTCAAGGTGAGAAGAGAAATATATAACTCTTCCCGTCTTTTATGCTTATGAAATAATGTCTTTGAGATAGATTTAAATCTGCCCATGTAGTGCAGCTTTATAAAGTTAGGAAACAGTCTCATAGACATGTAATTCAGTGTTATCTGCTCATTGTTAATTAGCTTGGGGAAATGGGATCTGTTGATGTCGTTTTTAATGGCCTTTTGAAATAGTTCTGTGGTCACTGGGTTGTTTAAATAAAGGTCTCTTCACAGACTCAGAGTGTCTGATCTTCCCACAGATCATTGATAACAATGCAATTTGTCTGATTTATGTCTAACTTCCTTCTGCAATTTAACTAATTATCAGTAGTTAAAATTAGTCATCACTTTGATGATGTCATGTTTAAGTTTTTAGTACAGCCTTCATTATATTCTTTATTAGAATTAGTAAAACATTCTTTCTGTTCTTTAGGAGAATGTTAGCAGTGACTATGTCTGGGAGAACGCATAGCATGAGTCAAATTACGTTGATCTCTTTCTCTCTCTATCTCACCCCATCTCACACACACTGGGATTTCAAACTTATGCCTCTGTTGTAGGCATTAAGAAAACTTCAAAACTTCAGTAAGGAAGAATATTCTACATAAAGAATAGAGACCTAAATATAACAAAAAATCCTTCTGAGATTAGTGTGGAGGACCTACATTTTTACATCCCTCAGAGCACTTTTGTTTTTCTGTTCTTAAGGTAGAGTCAGATTCATCCTTCTGTACTGTACTCCTTATTATTCTATATTCTTTAAAAGTACTTCAAAGACTTGGCATTTTAACCATTCAATGTGAAGCTTGAAATTAGTTGCATTCGAGGCTCATGACTTCAAACTTATGTAACCCAACTTCTGTTGCACTATTTTTAAAAAATGTACTTCATGCGGGATTTTAATTACCTGTCACTTTGCCTTGTTTTCTTCTTGAAGGAAAAGGCTCACCTTTATTTATTATTGAGAAACTTGAAAATGCCCAAGGTAGATTAGTCATACTTTCATTGTCAGTTGTTTTTTCAAGTCAAAATGGTATTTCATAAAAATGTTGCTGGGTCAGCCCACAATTCAATCACACTTCTTTTCTTGACACAGAAGTCCTATATGAAGACTTCTCATATTTACATAAGAAACATCAGAACAATTTGCCTTGGGGATCAGGAGTTAATGCAAAATTAAATAAATAATGATAATTAACATTTTTTTCTGTTTCATAAAATTTCACCAAGAGTATACTCTTAAAAGGAATTAGATTTTTTCCCCCTCTGGGACTGCTTAGGGGTCAAAGATACAATGACTGGTAGGACGGTTTGGTTTCACTATTTCGGTCCTTGCTAAGCTGCCGGCAGTTATACCCGTCACTGGTTTTGTGCCATTAGTGGAAATGCCAACAGAGTAAAACCAAAAATATTGCTTAATATTGTAAGGGAAATTATTTTGACCTTTCACAACCTGAAAGTGCCCAGTTGACAAGCAGGGATTTGCAGATGGCCTATAAAGGACAACTATAGGGAGAGCTCGGCTCTGTCTCTTATCCTGCAGACTTTTTTTTTTTTTTTTTTTTCTGTTTGTAGAAGTATCTCGGCATAAGAAAACAGAAGTTTATTTCTTGCTGACACTTAAGTCTCCTGTGGTTTGGGGTAAAACTCCAGAGCTGTTGTTCTCTGTTAGGCAGCGTTTCTGTCCGTTTTGCTTACATAGAATCTCCTCCCAACACAGACTTTCAAGATCACCAGGGCAAGAGAAAAGAATTCCAGTAGGTTTTGGAACAGTAGATACAATGTTAGCCCAGGAGTGAAACATATTATTTTTACTAATTATCCATTGGTTAGAATGATCATTTGGCCCACACCTAACTTCATGGTAACTGGATATGCAATGACCTCATATCCTCAGAAGGGGAGGACAATCAGATAAGAACACCAGAGATTCTATTATACCTCATTATTCATGTTATGTCAATTTTTTGGAGTTCCTGTATTAATCACGGATTTTGTGAGAGATTTTTGGTAAGAAGTTAAAAGAGGCATTTTTTTGACCCCACACCAGGGAAATGGAGATAAGTAAATAATGTGATAACATTTGATAAACACTCTAATAAGGTAAATACATGGCAGTATGTGGCATAAGAAGAGCACAGACGGGCTCACCAGCTTTGACCACCCGGTGAAGGCTGTCAACTCACAGACCAGTGTGTGTAGAGAGTAGCAGTTGGACAGATGATAGTAAAATAAAGAATTTGAAAAAGTTATAAAGAAAAGATATTTTAGAATAATTTTAAATGAATTTTAGGGATAATTTGAAGGACTGTTTCAAAGACAATGAAGGTCCATAAAGCTAATTATGTTCAGTCAAGACCGGGTAGGAATGGCCAAAGGAACTGAGGCCAAAATAAAACTGGTTGTTGTTGTTTGTTGTTTGTTTGTTTTCTTTTGTTTTGCATGGTAAGACACTGCAGTCTTTGGTGAAATGCCAGATACCTAATCAAATTATTTTGGGGGAATTAAAGGTTTTTTTTTTTTCTTGTGTTCAATATTTGGTAATGATGCTGAACATGGACTTGAATGTCAAATCTTTGCTTTACTTTGATCATGATAGGGCATTGTTTCACAGAGCAACTTGAAGTTTAAACTCTCAACAGAGGCTTTCTGCTGAAAGAGGAGATGTATGCTTCTCTGTCAGGCAAACAACAGAAGGAGTTTTGTGCAAGGCCACATAGGCATAAAACTGGCAGATGCCTTTACTTTCAACAGCTTAAAGTGTTCAATCTGAACAAAGCATTCATCACTGGCACACAATGGAGACTTCTAGATGTCAAAGGAAGAGATGGTTGGGTGATTAGGATGCCATTTCACCAAACAAAATAGACTAGTTTCATTCACTTTCAGCATAATTGTCCTTTTTTGCACTAAATTTCACGATACCATCTCTTCACTTTCAAGAAAACAAGTAACAAAGCTTTGATTGTAAGTACTATGTTTAATCATTGTCCAAACCGGAAAAAAAATAAGTTAATAATTAGTTCAGTACAACTTTATCAATAAATAAAATTAATTTTGCCATTCAAGTCATGTGTTTCAAAAAGTTATCTTTGTAAAATATGGACTATGCATAAATATTTTTAAACAAAGCGGCATGGTACTATCAAAGTGTATACCTCTGTGATGTTTGTCATACAATATGTTGAAATTTAAAATAAATAGGATAAAACTGCAGTGGATACTTTATAATGCTGTAATATCTGAATGCTGGGGAAATGAGACATTTATTTCTGTGTATCTATTTTTGTATGTGTATATTTTACATAGAATAAGAATTTCTATGTTCACATTTCCAATATGAAATTAAATGTCATTTCTTTTTGGAGTAATTTTAAATACATAATTTCTGATTCTTGATGTTCACCTGTTAACATAAATATAATGAAGGACTGAAATATCTCTGCTTTTCTGAAAATTTTTAACAACTTGCAGCCATTCTAACAATTTTTGAATATATCTTTTATCTCAACTCATTCTTTATTTTGATTTTTAAGTCCTAAATTATTATATACCTATATGCATTTATACAGTAATTTTTCTTTTACCTTTTTTAACTCCTGACTAATTAGCATATTTTAGTTGATATGCAGTTTTGAATTGAAAATGCTGACAATGTGACAAATCCAGTAATTCTTAAAGTTTTTATTTTATGTTTTTTATTAAATCATAGCTGTGTACATTAATGCAATCACAGGGTACAGTGTGGTGTTTTCATATACATTTTGAAATACTCTCATCAAACTGGTTAACGTAGCCTTCATGTCATTTTCTTAGTTATTGAGTTAAGATATTCATACTCTGCTTTTAGAAAGAAAAATCCAAT